>JAPYZR010000203.1:0-40933 GCA_030522945.1 Trichopria nigra | reverse complement strand
GACCATGTATAATTATATATGGATTTTGACCGGATATAAGTATATATGTATATATATGATCATATCTGGAACATATATGAGCCAGATATAACCATATATATCTGAATCCATTTTTTCCCGGGAATCGTTAACAAATCTATTGATAAGTCGATGTATCGAAATCCTTTAAATCAAAAGAAAGCTTTTATTCGATGTATCGAAAATATCAGGTAACAAAGGTACACGGAGGTGCCAGCGAGTTGTTTGGCCATAAATATCAAGTTGGCGACACTGTCGGATGTTTCATTGACGTTACGGATAGAACCATCAGTAAGAATTTACTGCACATCGTCTTGTTTCCCCGTGGTTGAAATTTTCTGCCCTTCATATTCATCAGATTTTTTGCGATGAATTATGTGTTAATGTTTAATGTAATATTTATAACTGTATTTTTATTAGCATGGTCCATCGTGTATTGATAAACCTTTCTCGTTATTGTATTATCGTGTTATGATAACGATTTCTAAACTATATGTTTTCAATTAGTTTCAACTTCAATCCATTAATTTAAATTTTTCTCTATACCTTGATGTCTTTGATTTTATTTTATTAATTTCTTGACCTTGAATTAGCGATTGCAACATAATGCAAAAAAGCGCTACTTTGCGCACGCTGATAGAAATAGATATTCAATATTATGTATTGTATTTTATTAAGCAACAAGTTATACATTTTTCAATATTCTAACTCTTAAATCAGTTGCTTTACGTAAAAAGTGGATTGCCTGAAACACATGATTATTTATTTGAAGGAAGAAAAAGTTTATTCGAATGCCGCCGAAACATTCGGCAAGCAATGGCAGGTTGGAGACGTCGTCGGTGTCTTTCTGGATCTTATTGACCGAACAATTAGTAAGAAGCAATCTTGGCGTGTTCGCTTTCAAACAGATTCGGAGTTTTGAATATCAGTTTTTGTCCCTCGATCACTTAATATTTTTGTTTGTTTTTAATGTCACACATACGTATAAAGTGTATAAAGTATTTTGTATGAAATAAAGTAATTCTCTTCAACAAGATATGTTGACCGTTAGAATAAGGTGCTCTTAAAATTCTGGATATCCAAAACTCTAAAAGTAATCGCAATATATAAACAAAGCTTCTTGCTTCTTAGCTTCGATGATTTTTCTTAGCGTCCTAACGTTAATTTCTATTTTATGATAAAACTACAATAGAACCTGTGACTTGTAACTTCTGTTATTCATTGCCACATTTTAATAAAATTGCGCGTCTTTGTTGAGAACAATGGCTGAGAAAGTTGCCATCCTCTTTTCTGCGGTTACTATAGTGAAGGGTGCACGGTCCCATCCATGTTATTAGTGACGGGTTCTCTTTTGAATTGTTTTTAACAAATATTTGCACTTACTTACTGACATTTATTTTACGTGTTATTTCCCTTAACATTGAATTCTTTAATCACACTAATGAATAGACGAACGTAGAACATCGGAGCTTATGGGGGTGATGGGACTGGGGAACCGAAGGACAACAAATGTGCTTTACATAAGAGTGTCTTTCTCATTCTCAATGCGAAATTGACTCGTCGGCGAACCAAAATCCGTCCGCCCATTTAATATGAGCTTTATCCTTCTATAAGCGTCTATGTTTGATGATCAAATGCACGAATGTTTTTGAATAACCTGTTTGTTTTTCGAGTTGAAGTCAATGGAAATAATGAAATTTCATTATCGATATCGATGGCTTATATTGGATATCGACACATTCGATATGTTCTTAATAATTTTAATGAAATACTTGTAGGTTTTTCGCTAAATGGCGAGCTTCTCATGGACGCTCTTGGCGGAGAAACTTCATTCGCCGAGGTTCAGGGTGATTCTTTCGTTCCTGCTTTTACACTGGGTGTTGGGCAGAAGGCTAAACTCACCTTTGGCCAAGACGTCAATGCCCTACAGTATTTTACCACTTGCGGTCTGCAAGAAGGATACGAGCCTTTCTGTGTGTGAGTAATACAAGATTTTACTCACACTTCGATCGTATTTTAACTATCGATTTTCTGATTCGACTTCAACCTTTGAATTCCGAATCTATTCCGAAAAAGTACCGTACATTTTTCAGAAATATGAATCGCCACGTGACCTTCTGGTATACGAAAGATCAGCCAATTTTCGAAAATACGGACGACATAACCGACTGCAGGATCGACGTGGCTAGAATTCCAGCGGGTTCTGATACGCCGCCATGTTTGAAAATATCGCACAACACTTTTGAAACGATGGAAAAGGCGAACTGGGAATTTCTGAGGCTGTCGCTGCCGGTTATATGTATGTCGAGTTTCATTTCGGAGGAGGAAAAGCACAACAGATGGCAACAGATTAAAGTTCGCCAGAACGCTTTATTGGCCGAACGTTTGGAACAGCAGCCCCAAACAGCCACCCCTTCGGCGCACATCGAACGAATCATGCGATCCGGATTCAGCATGAGTGACATCAAAGGTATCGTTATACACAATATAAACAAGTAGTGTATACTAAAACCAAAAGGCTACTTTTGGATCATAAAATAAAACGTTATTAAGAAAGTTTCACCTAATACTGTATATTATTGATACGATTAAGGAATGCAGAGAAATTATCCGGAAGATTTGGTGGAAGTAGATGAAACAATGAGAGAATCGCCGCTTCCGCCCGTGCAACCGTCGAGGCGCCAAAGGCATTCGGTATCCTCGTCACGTCCTGGAAACCTGCACAGATCGAATGGTAGCACTACCATGAACGGTCACGGTGATGCTAATGGCGATGACAAGGATGACAAGAAGAAACGGGGAAAGTCGCCATTTCGGTAACGAAACAAATTTTTCATTATCAATTTTGAATAAATATTATTAGAGTTTCGTAGCATGGCTTGATCATTATCATTATGCATTACAGTCATTCAAACTGTGTTTATTTTTTAAATTGGCATACTTTTTCAGCTTCTTTTCGCGTAAAGCGAAATCGCCAGACGCGAGAACATCTAATGCATCGGATATGATGGTCATATCGGAACGAAATGAAAAACCGATTCATTCCAAGTTATCGGGGAGAACGTCGCAGATTCAACTCTCTACGGTAAGTTTGGAAAGCCGTATGGACCTTTAAGTGGCGCTCTGATCAAACAATTTTCCGAGTTGGAAGGTTTATCGTCTAGAGTTCTTACGTACCAAATGAAAAACCATTTAATAATGAGAGTTCAGTGAGGCGCCTGCGCTCCTAGTGCCGTCATTGCCTGACCTTGATAGTATAATCCCTATAACTTAATAGTTAGGAATCCCACGTCACAATAACACCTGAGCCCTAACCGACATCATTTTATAAGAGAGTCTCAAATGGATTCGATGAGACCCTTCCCAGAATTAGGGACGCCCCAGCACAACTTTCACACGTGAAATACTACTTTCTTCATGAAATTACTGAATGTACCTTGTAAACAATTTTAGGATCTTAATAATAAATGGCCTTTCAGACGGAGCTTAGGGTAGTGCCACCTCAAATTCCGGAAAGAAACGCGCCAAAAGTCATGTCGGTTCTCTCGGGGCCTGGGGTAGAAGCAGTTGGGAACGAAATATTCGATGCTGACTGCCTAAAGCTGATTAACGAATATTTCTATGGAATTCGCATTTTCCCTGGTCAAGATCCCACGCACGTTTACGTTGGCTGGGTGACATCACAGTATCATTCGCATACGAAAGACTTCAATTTATCGATGGTCCGAAAATCGTCAGTCGTCATTGTTGACGAATTCGATCGACCGGTGGAACAGTGAGTTCTATCGAACATCATTTTGCAACTTTATAAACTTGAATAGAAGGCCTTATTATTTAACTTCTTTTATTAGGGTGGATCGTCAAAGTTGCTACATGGTCCGCGCGGATGAACTGTACAACGAAGTGACTCAGGATGCCTCGGGGAAAGGAGCCTCGCAAGGGATGTTCGTGGGTTGCTTCGTTGATGCGGCCACAGGCTGGGTCCACTTCACCTGCGAGGGCAAGGAGACCAGTCGAAAGTTCCAGATGGAACCGGATACGAAACTCTTCCCCGCCATTTTTGTCGAAGCAACGAGTAAAGAGATACTGCAAATCGAACTTGGAAGAACATCCACGTCCTTGCCACTATCCTCGGCTGTGCTGCAAAATTCCGAGCGCCACGTTACGCCCCAGTTTCCGCCGCGTTTGAAGGTCCAATGCTTAAAACCACATCAATGGGCGCGAGTACCAAATCAGTCTTTACAGGTTAGCAATCATTTCTTTTTAACTTTGCTAGAAACCACACGCAACATGTCCGATGTATTGAGAAACTATTGTTGTTCGTAGGTACATGCTCTAAAGTTGTCGGACATTAGAGGATGGTCAATGCTATGTGAAGATGCGATTTCGATGCTGGCATTGCATATACCAGAAGAGGATCGATGTATCGATATTTTGGAGCTTATCGAGATGGACAAACTTTTAAGGTGCGTTTCGAATGTTTGTTTTTACCAACAACAACCGCTAAGCCTGTTGAATTGTGATTGAACCTAACCATCAAGAGTATACCTTGATTTTAAGATGTATAATTGTCCATTGCAGTTTTCACGCACATACTCTGACGCTTTATGCAGCGTTATGTTATCAGTCGAATTATCGGGCGGCGCATGCTCTTTACCTCCATGTGGACCAAAAACAACTTCTATACTCGATTTGCGCCGAGTACATGTCCGGTCCATTGCGCCAAGGATTCTATGACCTTCTGATTGCGTTGCACCTTGAATCACACGCGACTACTATGGAAGCCGGGAAGAATGAATATATAATTCCTTTAGGTAAGATAAAAGTTGTCAATCATTGATGGTAGAGGAATTTATTCATTTTTCAACGCAGGTCAGGAATTGAAGGACTTGTACGACGATGAAGAAATGAGGCACAGTTTGCGTAAGCTAGAAACCGAATCTGTTCGACCACAAATGATGATGACGGATATCAGGTAAAATATTAGAATTATCCAACTAATCAATATCTATAAATTAATTAAATGGCAGAGTCGATAGGTTAGAAATAGTTATAATTTACAATCCTTTCATACAGCGAGAATCAGAACATCGAGAACATACGAAACTTGTACAGTCCATCCCTTCCACTGGCTACAGTTCGCGACTACGTAATGATGGCATTAAAGGAAGCCGTCGAAGTCAATCAAGTTCACAACCGAGATCCTATTGGGGGCAGCAATGAAAATCTATTCTTGTATGTCTCATAACTTTTGTAATTCCCATGCGTAACTAGGTACAGTTACGTATTTCTTCAGTGGTTAATACGTATTGTTTCAGGCCGCTGTTGAAGCTCGTCGACAGATTGTTGCTGGTAGGGATGTTAAGCAACGAGGACGTAAGCAAACTTCTGATCATGATCAATCCCGAAACTTGGGATCCAACCTTCGACAAAGGTTTGTATTTTCCGGACATTGTTTTTATCTCTTAGATTTTACAATTAAAAATGAAGAAAATAATAAGAGTCCCTGTTTCAGAGGGAAAAGACGAGAACCGAAAAGGTTTGCTGCACATGAAAATGGCTGAAGGAGCGAAGCTTCAAATGTGTTACTTGCTACATCATTTGAACGATATTCAATTGCGACACCGAGTGGAGTCTATAATCGCATTTAGCTACTCATTCGTTGGGGAACTTCAGACTGATCAATTGCGCCGTTACATCGAGATCAAGCAATCGGATCTCCCATCGGCGGTAGCCGCAAAAAAGACCAAGGAATTCCGTTGTCCGCCTCGAGAACAGATGAACGCTATTCTTAGCTTCAAAAATCTCGAAGAAGATGACAGCGAAAATTGTCCCTGTGGCGAAGACCTGATTGTCAAAATGAACGAGTTTCATTCCGACCTCATGAAATATGTTAGTTTGAATGCCCTCAGGAAATCCGACGACCTGACTGGAGAACTGGATGCTGACATTGAAAAACCAGGAGCGATGAAGAAGCTCTTCCACTTGATCAATGCCGTCAAAGAACTAGAAGAAGACCAAAAGCCCGATGTTGAAGGCGTGAAGCAAACGCCGGAAGGTGAGTTCCAGTTTATAATTACAATTATCTTATTATGTGTAAGACATCCTCGTATTTCCGACGAGTTGCCTTTGTTCATGAATGTATTTATTTTCCATTCCCGAGGTAGAAATCTTCCGGAAAGTATTAATTAACACGATCGTCCAGTGGGCGGAAGAGTCCCAGATTGAAACGGCAAAGCTGGTGCGAGAAATGTTCAGCCTGCTCGTGCGTCAATACGACACTGTCGGTGAGCTGATCCGAGCTTTGGAGAAGACATACGTTATTAATAGCAAAACAAAGGACGATGTTGCCGAGATGTGGGTGGGTCTGAGTCAAATCCGCGCACTATTGCCCGTACAAATGTCGCAAGAGGAGGAAGAGCTTGTACGCGAGCGTCTCTGGAAGCTCGTCAACAATCATACCTTCTTCCAACACCCGGACTTGATACGCGTTTTACGAATCCATGAGAACGTAATGGCAATCATGATGAACACTTTAGGGAGAAGAGCTCAGGCGCAGTCTGAATTGCAGGCGCAGTCGCAGGCGACGGAAGGTGGCGAGGCGAATATCAAGGAAAAGGATACCTCGCACGAGATGGTCGTCGCCTGTTGCCGCTTCCTCTGTTACTTTTGCAGGACCTCAAGGCAGAATCAGAAAGCCATGTTTGACCATTTTAACTTTTTATTGGAGAACAGCAACATTTTATTGTCGAGACCATCGCTGCGCGGTTCCACACCCCTAGACGTCGCTTATTCGTCATTAATGGAGAACACGGAATTAGCACTAGCCTTGAGGGAGCATTACCTCGAGAAAATTGCAATCTATTTATCTAGGTGTGGTTTGCAGTCTAACTCCGAACTGATAGCCAAGGGCTACCCTGACCTAGGATGGGATCCAGTCGAGGGGGAACGGTATTTGGACTTTCTGAGATTCTGCGTTTGGGTAAACGGTATGATCAATTTAAATGCTATACGTTTTTCATTACTTTACCGATAAATAATTCTTCACGGCTTGTGATAGGCGAAAGTGTCGAAGAAAATGCAAATTTGGTGATACGCCTGTTGATTCGTCGACCCGAATGTCTCGGCCCAGCCTTGAGAGGCGAAGGCGAAGGTTTATTACGAGCAATTATAGAAGCCAACAAAATGTCAGAAAAAATTGCTGATCGGGTCAAAGTAAGTGGATACAAATTAATGTATGTATTATATTTATTTGAATGACTGCGTAATAATGGACGGACAATGTAGCATTTTAGACAAACGGGAGAGGAAACGGAAGCGAATTCGGCTATCTACTCTTTTGAACATCCGCTTCCGGAATCAGAAGAGGATGAAGACTATATAGACACGGGAGCGGCTATTCTCAACTTTTACTGCACTCTGGTCGATTTGCTAGGACGATGTGCGCCAGAGTCATCGGTGATCGAACAAGGTACGAACAAGACTTTCAAACAATGACCATTGTTATTTAACGTTAATCGACCTTAATTTTTGATAAATGAATTTTCTCAGACAAGAACGAATCGTTGAGAGCAAGAGCAATTCTTAGATCATTGGTGCCTCTCGATGACCTCCAAGGCGTTCTTTCTCTTAGATTCACTTTATTGAATCCAGCCGCTGGCGAGGCCAGACCTAAAAGAGACACACCCTCCGGTTTGATTCCTGGACATAAGCAAAGCATCGTATTATTTTTGGAACGGGTTTACGGTATCGAGACTCAAGGACTTTTCTTTAAGCTTCTAGAAGAAGCCTTTCTTCCTGATTTACGAGCTGCTACCATGCTAGATAGAGTAAGTACAGTTTGAAATCATGTAATAATGTGGAATTGCTACTAGAAAAAACAAACAGGAATAGTTGGAAATAATTTGAATTATACCAGTATATGAATAATTTTAAAACAATTCGCAGAATGACGGATACGAATCGGATATGGCACTAGCCATGAATCGATACATTGGTGTAAGCATCTTGCCGCTACTCATCAAGCATTCCAAATTTTATTACGAAGCGGACAATTACGCCAGTTTATTGGACGCTACCCTACACACCGTTTATCGTCTAAGTAAGAACCGAATGTTGACTAAAGGACAACGGGAGGCCGTCTCTGATTTTCTTGTTGCTTTAACCAGGTAAACCAACAATTCCTTCGTTACAACGTTTATAGATATTTATATTTATAAATAATGATATTTTTATTGCTACCTGTATGTTGCTTATTTAAAAAATTGTTTTTCGTTCCTAGTCAAATGCAACCAAGCATGTTGCTGAAACTACTGCGCAAGTTAACCGTCGACGTTTCCAAGTTGTCGGAGTACACTACAGTAGCACTAAGGGTACGTAAAAAATTATTTTTCAAGTTCCACGACAGATAAACTAGTCAAAATAGAGACTATTCAAATGTTCATTTAGTTTGACAAATACATTTTTCTAGTCCATAACAAATTAGAATATTGCAATTGTTCTGTAGCTTTTAACCCTGCACTACGAGCGGTGTGGAAAGTATTACGGGTCCACCGGACCTCCGGGAGCATTCGGAGTCTCCAGCGACGAAGAGAAACGCTTGACAATGGTCCTCTTCAGTAACATTTTCGATTCATTGTCCAAAATGGATTACGATCCGGAATTATTCGGAAAGGCGCTGCCTTGTTTGACCGCCATTGGTTGCGCGTTACCACCGGATTATTCGCTGTCGAAAAATTACGACGACGAATGGTACGGCAGCAAGACGGCAGCTACTCAATCCCCGGAAGGACCATACGTTCCTCAGCCTATCAATACTTCAGGGTATGAGTTTTTTTTTATATTTTTCCCACATTATTCCTAGTGCAAGGGGATTAACAAATCATTTGCGCAACTCTTTTTTTTTAGTGTAACGCTTAACAATGACCTAAATCAGCTGGTCCAAAAGTTCTCTGAGCATTACCACGACGCCTGGGCGAGTAGAAAATTGGAAAATGGTTGGACGTACGGGGAGCAGTGGTCCGATATGAATAAGACTCACCAGAGGTTAAAACCGTACAGCATGCTGACTGATTACGAAAGGGAACGTTACAAGGAACCAGTCAGAGAAAGTCTGAAGGCACTACTGGCTATTGGTTGGAGAGTCGAGCATGCCGACGTCGATGTTCCGTCGACGAATCGCAGTTCCCTACGAAGAGCGTCGAAAAGTCAAGTAAGATATTCAATATTTCTGAAACGAATGTTTAAATAATTTGATTATTCATTAAATGCTATAATTGTTTACGATATATCAATGATGATATAAAAATATGAAATATTATACAAATTTAGGGCGATTCCGCAAATCCTTTCAATTATAATCCTCATCCCGTGGACATGACGAATCTAACGCTAAGCAGAGAAATGCAAAACATGGCCGAACGTCTGGCTGATAACGCTCATGATATTTGGGCAAAAAAGAAGAAGGAAGAATTGCTAACAGTTGGTAAGCACTTTATATTTCATGGCGATTTATTTCTTTAACTTTTCCTGCCACCTTTAATACAGACTTAAATAGATATTCTTCGACTATTTCAAACAAAAACTTAAAACATTCAGTATTTGATATCAATAATCATACATGATGTTGAACATCGTTTAGGCGGCGGAATTCACCCACAACTAGTTCCCTACGACTTGCTGACCGACAAGGAAAAGCGAAAAGATCGCGAGCGCTCGCAAGAGTTTCTCAAGTATCTGCAGTATCAGGGTTACAAATTGCACAAACCGAAACCATCCGGAGTCGAAACTGAATTGGGAGCCACCGGAGCGTCAGTAGAGCTTCGTTTCGCATATTCTTTATTGGAAAAACTAATCGCATACTTGGACAAAGCAACGATCAACATGAAACTGTTAAAACCTTCGGACACGTACAGCCGACGAGTCAGTTTCAAGACCGCTACCAGGGACATCAAGTTCACGAGCAAGGTTGTCTTGCCCTTGATGGAAAAGTATTTTAGTACTCAGAGAAATTATTTCATCGCTATCGCAACGGCAACGAACAACGTGGGTGCCGCGTCATTGAAGGAGAAGGAAATGGTTGCGGCCCTATTTTGCAAACTGGCGAGTCTCCTGAGATCGAGGATGGCGGCGTTCGGCGCCGATGTTCGAATTACGGTCAAGTGTCTCCAGGTTCTAGTGAAGAGTATTGATGCTAAAAGTTTAGTCAAGAATTGTCCCGAGTTCATTAGGACGTCGATGTTGACTTTCTTTAACAATACCGCCGACGATTTAGGACACACAATCATCAATCTGCAGGAGGGAAAGTACAGTCACTTGAGGGGCACTCATCTGAAAACTTCAACTTCTTTGTCTTATCTCAATAGCGTGATTTTGCCAGTGCTGACGGCGATGTTCGATCACCTTGCTTCCTGCGAATATGGAAGTGACCTTTTGCGTAAGTAATAGTTTTGTTCACTTTGTTATTCACAACCTAATACGTAATAATTATATAATGTTGATGTTGTGGTATTCGGCATTAATGTATCAACTCTTTTAGTCGACGAAATCCAAGTGGCGTCGTACAAGATGTTGGCCTCGCTCTATACCCTCGGAGTCGACTCTACGTTGACCCATGATCGGAAATATCTGAAAACGGAAATCGAGCGAAACAAACCTAACCTCGGTTCCTGTCTTGGTGCTTTCTCAAGCTGTTTTCCTGTTGCTTTTCTCGAACCCCACTTGAATAAAAATAATCAATTTTCCCTCCTGAATCGTATCGCGGATCACTCTTTAGAAGCGCAGGACATCATGTCGCGAATGGAATCGAGCATGCCGACCCTAGAGGCGATTCTCAACGAAGTCGATCAATTCGTGGAATCGGACAGAACCTACCACGATACTCCGCACATCGTGGACGTGATACTTCCTCTTCTCTGCTCGTATCTGCCATTTTGGTGGGCCCAAGGTCCGGACAATGTTACGCCTACCGAAGGAACCTATGTCAGCATGGTCACTAGCGATCACATGAATCAACTGCTGAAAAACGTATTGAAGTTGATTAAGAAGAATATCGGAAACGAGAATGCACAGTGGATGACGAGGATCGCGGCTTACACTCAGCAAATCATTATCAATTCATCGGAAGAGTTGCTCAAGGACCCCTTCCTGCCCCTGGCGGAAAGGGTAAGAAAGCGGACGGACACTATGTTTCATAAAGAAGAGTCGCTGAGAGGTTTCATCAAGTCATCGACCGAAGATACTTCCCAGGTGGAAGCGCAAATTCAAGAAGATTGGCAATTATTGGTGAGGGACATTTATTCCTTTTATCCACTTTTGATCAAGTACGTCGATCTGCAGAGGAACCACTGGTTAAGAAACAACATTCCCGAAGCTGAGGATCTGTATAACAATGTGGCGGCGATTTTTAACGTTTGGTCCAAATCACAGTACTTCTTGAGAGAAGAACAGAACTTCATTTCAGCTAACGAAATAGATAACATGGTACTCATCATGCCGACAGCGAGCAGAAGGCCGACCGCGATCTCCGAAGGAGCTGCGCCTACCGGCGGTGGAAAGGTAAATTTAGTTTCTACACGTTTGTATATGAAGTCCTTGCGAAATTCCATGTTTTATAACGGTAGTTTGTATCTTAATTCATTGTATTTAAACTTTCGTATGTATGTCAATAGAAAAAAAAGAAACATCGCGATAAGAAGCGAGACAAAGACAAAGAAGTTCAAGCTTCGTTGATGGTCGCTTGCCTGAAGCGTTTGCTACCCGTCGGTCTCAATCTGTTCGCCGGTCGAGAACAGGAACTCGTGCAACACTGCAAGGATCGTTTCTTGAAAAAGATATCGGAGCACGAAATCTCGGAGTTCGCGAAGACTCAGTTAACGCTGCCCGACAAAATTGATCCAGCGGACGAGATGTCATGGCAGCATTATCTGTATTCGAAATTGGGCCAGAAGAAGAACGCCTTAGAGATGGTAAAGGCCCAACAAATTGACGATGTCGTCGCCCGAATCACGGACATGGCTAAAGTTCTTTTTGGGCTTCATATGGTAAATTGTTTTTGATAGAACTCTTGATACACGTCGGATTATATTAAGTAATATTTTTACAATATTCTTACACAGATAGATCATCCGCAACAACAAAGCAAGAGTTGCTACAGATCGGTGGTGTCCATTCAACGGAAGCGAGCTGTTATCGCTTGCTTCCGTCAAACCTCGTTACATGCGTTACCTAGGTATGTCGTTCTTTGCAAATATTTTATGTTTCAAGGGATAAACTTGTCATCAATATTAAGTCACAACTTGTACAAAATGCTTATTGACCAATTTGATTTTAGACATCGAGCTGTAAACTTCTTCGCCAGAACATATTACGAATTATGGTTACAAGATGAAAATGTTGGTCAAGAAATCATGATAGAAGATTTGACGGTAAGAAACGAGAATTCGGTAAACTCAAAAATGATAAAGAAACTTTTCACGTTTAATGGCGACTCCCCGTTTCGAACAATTGTAGCAATCATTCGAAGACGCTGAATTGAAGAAAATGGACAAGGCCCAAGATGAGTGCAAACCTGACCCACTAAATCAGCTTGTCACGACATTTTGCCGTGGCGCCATGACGGAACGGTCCGGTGCGCTTCAGGAAGATCCTCTCTACATGAGCTATGCTCAAATTATCTCAAAATCTTGCGGCGAAGAAGAAGAAGAGGGCGAAGATGAAGGCGAAGGTGGAGAAGGAGAAGAAGGACGTGCTTCCATTCACGTACGTTGAGTTTGTTAATATGTCATGGATCATTCGACAAGTCTGAAGAACGTACTAGTCTTAATTTGTGTTATCAATTTCAGGAACAAGAGATGGAGAAACAAAAACTTCTATTCCATCAGGCTCGTCTTGCCAATCGCGGTGTCGCAGAGATGGTGCTCCTACACATATCTGCGTGTAAAGGGATTCCCAGCGATATGGTAATGAAAACGCTGGAATTGGGAATTTCGATTCTGCGGGGCGGAAATATCGAAATTCAACGAGGGATGCTGAACCACCTGAAAGAGAAAAAGGACGTAGGTTTTTTCACGTCGATCGCTGGCTTGATGAACTCGTGCAGCGTCTTGGATCTAGACGCCTTCGAACGTAACACGAAAGCCGAAGGCCTGGGGGTCGGAGCCGACGGCGCCGCTGGGGAGAAGAACATGCACGACGCCGAATTCACCTGCACTCTCTTCAGATTTATTCAGCTTACGTGCGAAGGCCACAATTTAGGTAGGGTTTATTTTCATACGCTGAAACAATTGACTGATAAAAATGATTAGAAGGTTATATAAAGAAATGGTCAAAACGTTAACTAGAAGAATTCTTTTCTACGGACAGATTGGCAGAATTACTTGAGGACTCAGGCTGGTAACACGACTACCGTAAACGTGGTAATTTGTACAGTCGACTACCTTCTGCGCCTGCAAGAATCCATCATGGATTTCTATTGGCACTATTCGAGTAAGGAATTGATCGACCCGGCAGGAAAGGCGAATTTCTTCAAAGCCATCGGAGTTGCAAGTCAAGTCTTCAACACTCTTACGGAAGTCATTCAAGGACCTTGTGCACAGAATCAGCAGGCACTTGCGCATTCTAGGTTGTGGGACGCCGTGGGAGGATTTCTGTTTCTCTTTTCTCACATGCAGGATAAACTGTCCAAACATTCGAGCCAAGTTGATCTGCTGAAAGAATTGCTGAATCTCCAGAAGGACATGATTACCATGATGCTGTCGATGCTTGAAGGTAATTTATAGTAAATGACCGATTGTCGACGTATGCTTAATTTAAGCTTCAGCGTTTTGGATGTCGTTGAATTTCATTTTTCAATTATATTAACGCCGTTTCTCCTTTCAGGAAATGTGGTCAATGGCACTATCGGCAAACAGATGGTCGATACTCTCGTCGAATCTGCCAGTAATGTTGAATTAATTCTGAAATACTTTGACATGTTTTTGAAGCTCAAAGGTCTGATATCCTCCCCAAGCTTCCAAGAGGTAGACGTAAATTCTGATGGTTGGGTGTATCCAAAAGATTTCCGAGAAAAAATGGAACAGCAGAAGAGTTACACAAAGTAAGCATGTAATTCGATTTAGGCAAACGATTCATTAGAATTCAGCATTTTAACAATTGAATAGCTTTCTTATGTATGAATCTCAGGATTAACGAGACTTAATTTTCAGCGAAGAGATGGACTTCCTAATCGCTTGTTCAGAAACGAATCATGACGGAAAATTAAATTATATAGCGTTCATGGATCGTTTCCATGAACCGGCGAAGGAGATCGGCTTCAACCTCGCCGTTCTGCTCACGAATCTATCGGAACACATGCCGAACGAGCCACGACTCGCCAGATTTTTGGAGACCGCTGGTTCGGTCTTGAATTACTTCCAGCCATTCCTCGGCAGGATCGAGATTTTGGGCGGGAATAAAAAAATCGAGCGAGTCTATTTCGAGATTAAGGAGTCGAATATCGAGCAGTGGGAGAAGCCACAGATCAAGGAGTCGAAGGTAGCCTACTTCCACAATACCGTCATCGACGCTGGTGAGAAGGAGAAGTTGGAGACCTTTATTAATTTCTGCGAGGACGCCATTTTCGAGATGCAGCACGCAAGCGCCCTCATGGCTGTCAAGGACAGCGGAGGTATCGGGAAGTCGCGGGAATCTTCCTATAATTATCTCAGGTCAGATTCGTTAATTTTATACAATTATTTTATTTCGCTTGAATTAATTCTGAACCAGATGTTAATGAAATTACAGGGAAGACGAGGATGAAAAGAACAAGGACCCGGTCAGACGCAGTATCCAGGCATGCAAGGACGGCGTGTACTTCATATTCTCGTTATTCTCGCCAACCAATATCAAGAACAAGATCGCCGAGATTCATCAGATGACGATACCGGAAATGTTACTTGGATTTATGAAAATGATCTTCTACATTTTGTACTATTCCGGTTTCGGCGTAGGTAGCGTGATCGGCTACTTCTTGAAGTTTCTGTTAGCTCTGATGAGAGGACCGCGACCGGAGGAACCAGTCGTGGCCGTAAAGGAAGAGGACGAAAGACCATTGAGGCATTTGCCAGCACTGTCTCAATCGCAGGACGAATCCAACATGCAGGTAACGTGCACAGAAATGAAACATTTGAAATGCAAGACGATAATATAAAATGGCTCCAACAGGTGCAAACGTTAGCGGCAGCTAAAGATGAACATTCAAAATCGATCGCCAGCGAATCTGGACTTTCCGGTGAAAGATCCAATGCAGATGACGCCGGAGAAAATATCCAGGACGACAGATTAAACGAAGATGGCGGGAGAAGCGTCGTATACTCCGATGCCGAAGCACCCGTCACGTTAGCTGATTTACTAGGGTGAGTTGATATCGATTACGAATATTCCGAATCCACGCTAATACGACTGTATTTTTCATTGCAGGGGTGAACAAGCAAGGGCACAAGCCGTGGCAATTGCAGAGGCCGCAGCTGCGCAACAAGCGGCTATGGTAGCTCTTGAAGCGGAAGCTAAACAAGACACAGCAGCTGAACCGTCGGCTGCCTCTACAATCGACATATCACAGTACACGCATCGTATCGTGTCCTTCCTAGCTAGAAACTTTTATAATCTAAAATGCGCCGCCTTGGTTCTGGCTTTCTGCATTAACATTGTGCTACTTTCCTATAGGGTTCGTTGAACAGTCGATATAAAATAGAGGTTCTTTTTTACTTTTCCTCCTGTGGACTTAACTAAAATGTACACTTATAGGTTTCGTCGTATACGGACATTGGAAAGAACAGTGGCAGCGACGAACTACTGGCCGATTTAGCTGGGGAAATATCCGGCGAAGGTTCGGGTAGCGGATCCGGCGCTGGTCGAGAAGTAGACAGTGGTGAGGCCGATGACGGGTCCGAGGAAGATGACAGTTCACTCGAATACACCCACGTCTCGGAGGCCTTCTATTATTTGACGCCTACCCTGAGGATCATGGCCGTGCTTCACTCCATTGTTTCATTAGCCATGCTCGTGGCTTATTACCATTTAAAGGTAAGACTGGAAGATTTCGGGTACAATAAGGTATCACATGAACAACGAAATTAATGGAAATTTCAAATTGATATAACGTTTGTCTTCAGGTACCTCTGGCCATTTTCAAACGCGAGAAGGAAATCGCCAGAAAGCTAGAATTTGACGGCTTGTACGTTACCGACGCGCCGGGGGGTAACGGCATGAAAGGGACGTGGGACAAAATGGTGATATCGGCGAAGACCTTCCCCGTCAATTATTGGGACAAATTCGTCAAGAAGAAAGTCAGGCAGAAATACAGCGAGACCTACGACTTCGATAGCATCAGTAATTTGTTGGGAATGGAAAAGACGTCGTTCAGTCAACAAGAAGACGAGGGATCTGGACTGATATTTTTGTAAGCGACCTTCTTTTTCTATCGCGCGCTTGTACACCATCGTCATTACCGTTGTAGGTGCAATATCATTTGCAATTGAACTCAATTTCAATTATTATCCATTTTGTTATTATTATCCAAATCTATGAAATCCCCCTACCCCCACCAATCGCGATTCAACTTCGGTGACGTGCGAGGCTTGTAGTGGGGAGAAGGATGGAGGAGAGAGAAAATAGATTTGGACAGTAAAAAATGGTAGATTTGTCGAGTAATATGCATTAAGACGGTATAGCTTTGGGCAGGGTCATCCGCTGTACGTTACATTGTCAGTAAAACTCACGTACGTTCGCATGTTTGCAGCATTTCGAACATCGACTGGCGGTATCAAATATGGAAGGCCGGAGTTACCATTACGGACAAAGTAAGTAACATTGGTACCGTCCGAATGAAGCGTAGGAATAAAGTTTAATTTTTAATAATCGTATTGCCAATTTGTCCAGTCGTTCCTGTACAGTTTGTGGTACTTTACATTTTCGGTCCTGGGAAATTACAACAATTTCTTCTTCGCCGCCCATTTGCTGGACGTCGTGGTGGGTTTTAAGAAATTGCGAACGATCCTGGAGTCCGTCACGCACAATGGCAAGCAACTCCTGCTTACGGTAATGCTACTCACCATCATCGTGTACATTTACACAGTGATCGCCTTCAATTTCTTCAGGAAATTCTACGTGCAAGAAGAGGACGACAAAGTGGACAAAAAGTGCCACAACATGTTTACGGTTTGTTTCTTTCTTTTTACCAAAGACAAAAATGAACCTTAAAAAGTTTCTCCCGAGGGATGTATGAAAATGCATGAGCAAAATATTAATTCTTCGATATGGAATGTTGTTTATAAAGTTGTTGAACATTCTTCAAAGTCGCTATATGTGTAGTTCATAAAGTAACATTATTTTATTTTTATTTTATTTTTTTTTTTTTTTTTTTGTTAAATTTCAGTGTTTCGTCTTTCATCTGTATAAAGGAGTGAGAGCGGGAGGAGGAATCGGTGACGAAATCGAAGAACCAGACGGGGACGATTACGAAGTTTATCGGATTATGTTCGATATAACTTTCTTCTTCTTTGTTATTGTTATTCTTCTCGCGATTATTCAAGGTGAGGCAGATACTTTATTTTACATTACTACATACATTTTTATGATTTTCTAAATATGGGACATTCCTCGTCAAGGGGGCCAATTTTTGACAATATTTTTTATTTCAATTTTACTCGTATGTACTCGAAGAGACTTGCAAATGTACCATCTTTGACCATTAAAACCATAAAAATGCCGATTTATAGTGTTAATGTCACAAACACAAATAACACTACGTTATTCTTATTATTTTTGAATTGTTTATTTGCCAATGTTAACCGGTAGAAAAACGGCCAACGTCGTTCGCGTCTTTTTAATCAATAAAATCTACTCTGCAATTGTCCATATACTTTTTATTTTAATCAGAAAGAAACGCAAACTTCATACAGCATCTTCACTAGAGAACATTTACACGTCACATATATATACTTTCGTTTCATTGTCGTAATTCGTCACGTACAGTACCTAAAAGTAGATTTACGTGTTCCATCCGCCATGTAAATCTTAGTAATATTTGTCCAATTCTTTGTGTACCAACCGCCACAGAATAACTATAGCTTCTCCAATCAGTTTCCTAAATGTACCAACCGCCATAGAGAAATTCAAATTCATTCAAATTCCAATTCAGAACACATTAAATTCATATACTCTTAAAACGAAACGTTCCGCAAATAGTTTGCGATTCTTTTCTAGTTCATTATCATATTTAATCTAGTTAATCGTTATCTTTTACTAATTATCATTTGCCGTTTTTCTCTCGTGCATCTGCAGCCAACTTTTACGTAAACGTATCCACATAATTTCGCTCGAATGTACTAATACAAAAATTGTCATGTAAACAGTAAAGTACATTTAATTTCTTATTGTTGTTTTTTTTTTTCATTTTAAAGGTAGTCATTGATTACCACCATATTTTTACATAGAAGAAAATACATTAAAAAAAATATACGACATGGATTTTGTAGATTTTTTTAAAGATCTATTTAGAAAAAATCTTAATTTTCATACGTATAAATATAAACAAAATACGGATGAGAAATGTTATTTAATTTTTAAAATCAAATTTTCGATTTCTCTGATTTTAAGAATCAAATAACTTATCAAGTATGAAACTATACTAGTAATTACATAATTCTATAGGTTAAGCAGTTATTACACGTGATCAATCATTTGAAACCGGATGTCTAAAAAAGAAGATCTGTCTGAATTACAGACGTCATGCATATTATATATTTTTACCCTGTTCTCCGGTTATGCGTCACTCGCAATAGGTTTCTAGTAATCGGAGAAGGAAAACAGATTTAAATAGATTCAGAATTTAATGCATTTCAATACATTTCTATTCATCTGAATTCTACATATTTCTACCTCAATTTTAAGGATTAATTATTCAAATGCCCTTCAATGTGCTGTCTATACATTTTTAAATTCTAAGAATTTCTCACTTTTAGATTAAAATGTTTTCAAAGATATTGAAGAGGGCAATATTTTTTTTATTTATAACATTATTTATAAACTCATTTACCATTGAATCTGTGGATTTTTATAAAAATTGAAACGCATTTTGAAAATATTCGGCCGCCATATTGGATCCGTCATTTTTGAATTTCGAAAAATTCGGCATCAGATTCGTGATCATCGACTCCAAAAAAAAAAACCTAATATATGTGTACGAATTTTTGTAAAAATTTAAACATATTTTAAAATTTAAATTAAAATTTAAGTTAAATTCTATCTCAATTTTGCGAACATAAGTTTTCAAGTCTGTATATATGGTTCGCGGACCCATTATTATCACTTCATAATGATCTCTTCATTGGATTTCGATGGAAAATTATCGATCAAAAAAGAATTTTTAGGTGAAAAAATTCCATTTTTTATTGAATAATCGAATGAATCTTCTTCGGAGCGCAATTTTTTTTTTGTTTTAATTTTAAGGACAGGATCGAAAAGTACGAGAAATTTTATAAAATTAATAGGACATCATAAAAATTCACCAATCAGTTCACTAAATTTAATGAACAATCATGAAATTTATTAATAAACTTTATATTTGATTTTTTTTTCGCAATACGTATATATTCCTTAAATTTCATGACCCGCATTTGTAAATATTTTTTCACTAAAGATATGAAAATTCATAATTACTTTACTGATTTTACTGAAGAATCGATGAAATTTATAAATTATTCAGAAGTGTAAAATTATTTCTACCGAAATTGAAACTACTCCCTTTCTTCGTTTTGTCGGTCTTAGTTGTTGAGAATTTTTACTTGCATACAAAAAATAATATTACACTTTATTTTAAGTTTTAAAATTTTGAAATGAAATCTTTGTTAGTTATACAATGTAAATGAATGAACTATATATTATGATGAATATATCGTTAGTAACTTTACTGAATATGACAAAGTGATTAATAAGCCCTAGTCTGCAAATTTAATAAAAAAGTATATGAAATATTACAAGAAGAATTAATACAATTTAAATCGATTAATCGAAATTATTCGAAGATCATATAAATGGAGAACATTTATGAAATTGAAGGAAATTTACCGCACTGATAAAAATGGTTGAATATTAACGACGGGGAAAAAAATGTCACATTATACACAAGTGTATATATAAAGTCAATAATTAGGAAAACTTGATGATAAAATATTAATGTAATTGACTTTGTCGATAGGTTTAATCATCGACGCTTTCGGTGAGCTTCGTGACCAGCTGGAAAGCGTGAAAACGAACATGGAGAGCAACTGCTTTATTTGTGGCCTACCAAAGGATTACTTCGATGCGGTTCCGCATG
Organism: Trichopria nigra; assembly: GCA_030522945.1. Classification (NCBI taxonomy): domain Eukaryota; kingdom Metazoa; phylum Arthropoda; class Insecta; order Hymenoptera; family Diapriidae; genus Trichopria; species Trichopria nigra. The sequence continues at coordinate 20,559 of JAPYZR010000203.1, read as the reverse complement.
GCTTCGACACGCACGTACAGCAAGAACACAATTTTGCTAATTACATGTATGTTTTTTTAAACATGAAAATTTTTTTGATGTCGATCATAAATATGAATGAGAATTAATCTAAAGAATCGAAAATTAATTCGAAAAAAATGTATATACGTGTCGGTTCTATATTTTAGGTTCTTCCTTATGCATCTGATCAACAAGCCAGATACCGAATACACAGGACAGGAGACTTATGTTTGGAATATGTATCAACAAAGACGATGGGACTTTTTCCCAGTCGGCGATTGCTTCAGGAAGCAGAACGATGCCGTGGAGGAAGAAGCGAAAAAGAAATAATGATTGATTTTATTATTCTGTTTTCAAATTAAATTAACTACTGGAAAATATCCGTGTCTTCATTCCCCAATTTTACACGCTTTACTTTGATTATAATTATTAAGAAAAAAGAAAAAGTCAAATAAGATAAATAAGCCATTGTAAAGTATATTGAAAATATTTCGATGCATGTGTATTCCATTCTTAATATGTACATCCATTACTTCAACTGCGTTCAATTGAATTCAATTACGTCAATTTATGTACAATTTCTCTACACTTGCCATTATTCAGGCATGTGGTACAATTTTTTTATAACTACTAACAAACATTTTAACTAGAAATCAGACTTCACTATACCTTTGCTTTGTACGAACTGCGCAGAAGTTCGGAAGCCTCACCATCAGGAAATTCAACTAATGAACACTGAAAGTGATTCTCAAAAGCGTTCTTGAGGACTGGTATCACGTCACTGACCTCAACTCTCATACCAACCTCCTTAGATAAACTTGTAACCTCCTTGTCCTCGATTCCACATGGCACAATGTGATCAAACCAGCGGAGATCCGTATTGCAGTTTAGTGCTAGACCATGTGTTGTCACATAACGACTCCCATGAATTCCAATAGCGCAAATTTTTTTATCATCTACCCAAACGCCAGTGTCAGGTGAAGTTGTACCTTTTATACCAAACTCCGCACATACGCGAATTATCATTTTTTCAATATCTGCTACGTAACACCGAATGTTCGATCGAAAATCTTTAAGATTAATGATGGGATATGCTACCAGCTGCCCAGGTCCGTGAAATGTTACGAGTCCTCCGCGATTCGTTCGGTAGAATTCTGCACCTATGCTTCGTAGTTGTTCTTCGTCTTCTATGGTATACCCTTTGTTGCGTATACCAACGGTATACACTGGGTGATGTTCGAGCAGCACCAGAGTATTACGACTTACACCAGTGAATTGCTCATCGTGATGCTGTTGTGCAAGCAAACTCTGTAACCGGAGACCAGCTCCATAGGATATTTGTCCTGCGTGTAGAACTCGGACAATTCGAGACATTCTTAATGCAAGGATATTTCCGAGTCGTTTTCTAACGCTGCTTGTTCTTTCCTTTCTTTCAGAGTTAAATAGAGCAAAAGCGATATCTGTAACAGCAAACATCCTTCTTAATTGATTTTTAATTTATGATTTGATCTTTGATTTTAAATGCAAAGATAGATTTATACAGTACAGAAATAACGTTCTGCCTTTTTAAAAATAATATTCTATAATAATATTATTTAATACGATTAATAGAGAAATACTTACGTAAGCGTCAGTGGCAGCATACAGTTTCTGTTCATGACTTAATGGACGAATATGCCATTTGCTATTTCTCACTTTTGGGTCTTTACTGATTTTTTTTTGTAGCTGTAAAAAAAAAAATAAACATAAGGCACAAATGTAATTTTCTATTATATTGTATTCAACTATGCAAAATAAATACAACAAAAATTCTGCCTTACTACGTAAGCAGTCAATCTTAACAAACTCCAGCGGCAAGAACGTTTGAGAATCGTGTTGGCATAAGGGCCACAATCACAGCAGTTATTCTCAACAACTTTCGACGCTGGAAACTCAGGAAAGTCTCTACCTAACTTCCATACATCACTGTCACAAACCAATTATTATATGAATGATTTTATTACCTTAATTAAATTTACACATTACTATATTAGTACTAATTTAAAATGCAATCAACCAAGAAAGATTCTAAAATAAAACTTCACAAATTCACGATGTTAGCGAAAATGTAATAAAAAAATTTATAAATATTGACATATAAAGCTAATTATTAATTTTTAAGTTTTATTTCTGAAACTTACTTTTATCTCTAAAAATGTAATTAAAAATTGAGAAGCATAACAAAACTTACTTTTTAATATTAACCCCGACAAGTATGACTTTCGGATGACTGAGAAGGACAACTAGAGCTGCTGGAAGTTTTCTCAAATCATAAAGATGAAATAAATAGCAAATTTTTTCCGAGCTACAAATTTGTGCAAGAGCAGTTTTTCCACTGCCAGTTTGAAAAGAAAACGGCCACTCTAAATCGAAGCCGATTGGAACAATATCTGCACTGTTTTTCTCAATTTCCTGTCTGTTACAGTAAATAAGAACTATTATTTTTAATACATAGTTAAATGTATGTGTAACCATATCTAAAGAATAATAACATACATGAGCTCATCGCAGATCGAGGCGCAGTCATGGAAATTATCAACATAAGAAATTCGGCCTGGGAACACAATTTCCGGTAATGATTCAATCTCTGGCTCCTTCTCTGGTTGCTTCTCCTCTGCCGGCTTTATTTGGTCAGAAAAAAAGAGAGAAGATATGAGAAAATTGAAATGAAATTATGCATTTCCCTATTTCCACAATATAAAAGGAAAGAAAGTTGAAAGAAAAGTTACAAGATTCGCTTTTCACTCACTTTGAGATGAGGAGGTAAGTTTCGAGGCGATCTCCTTACGATTGTCTCTGTTGTTGTGTTATTAATAACGACCTGAAAACACAAACTAATTCGAAAAAGATTCGGAGCATTCGGAGTACAATCTAACCTACCAGGAGCAACGTGACTAAAAACTAACCTCTTTCTTATACCATGCAGACAAAGTCTTCTTTGTCTGTTGTTTCGACATTGCGATGAACTCGTTATCGGCGTTTTTTCCTTTTCCTTATTATTCAACTCACGGAGATAATATTAAATAAGTACGTAAACAGTCTACGGATAGAGAACTCCGAACTTCCGAGGAAAACTTTAAACGCTTGTTTACGTTCCGTTCTGTTTCCCGCCAAAAGAAGAAAAATGTCCCGAAATTTGCAATATGGACGGTCATTGGTGTCATTGGTGGATTTTTGCAATTTTTGCTAATCGCCATTGGTTTAAATTTGAATAATCGTTTTGCCGCGGTTTTAAAAGTGCGCAATTAAAGAAGAATAAAAACTCGAAATTCGAATAATTTCTTTCTCAAATTGCACGAGAAAGAGAGAGATAGAGAGAGATAGAAAGAATAAAAATGAAATTCGAGTTCTATCCTTTTCTCTCTCATGCAGTTAGAGAAAAGAATTTTTGGAATTTCGAATGTGGCGTTATTACTGCCAACGACATAACCTACAAATTAAAATGAAAAATGATTAATTTGTTCAAAAATTTGTGATCTCTGATTGGTACCATGGTAAAAAAAGAATGATTGGTACTACCGTAATTCAACGCGATTAATACGATTCCAAATAAAGAATTAATAGCAGTGACATAGGATGAAAATTGAATGACAATTATTATTAGAAATAAAGAGAAATAAAATTTCAAGATTTTTTTAATCTCTTTCTCGTTAAATTTTCGACCGGTTTCATTGGTATTTTGAGGGATCATATGTTCACCGTCAAATTATACGGTACCAAAGCCTAAATTTTGAAAACAATTTTAATTTGAACTATATTCTATAATATTTCTAGGTTATGTCGGTATAAGTGTTCTAATCGCCGTTTTAATCGCCGAATCCGAATTTCTCGGAACCTAAGCCAGATAGGGAAAAACTGTTCACACAAAAGTTGTCCAGGACAAAGGTGGCGATCTCTTCTGTGCAATTAGTTTTGACCTTGAACTTTGCTTTCAAGGTCATTTGAAGGTCAAAGCGTTTTTTAATGTGAATACCCTATACTTTTGACTCCGGATTTGAAAAGAGCGGGAAATTTTACGTTCAAAACGATATTTTCGACAAGGTCGAATACAACATGGCAAGGTCGAATGAAAAATTTGCGAAAATTGTTAAATTATGCGGGTGTTAGCTCGGAATCGAGGGTTGGGTTGGGGAACAGCAAAATGTTTCGGAAGAAAAATGTCGGGGATTGAGAGAGCCACCTTCCGGTTCCAATCACCTTAATATTGAACTTGATTTTTGAGGTTATTCAACAATTTTCACAAATTTCACCTCCATTAGACTTTGCTATATGATCTTGTTGAAAATATCGTTTTGAACGTAGAATTTCCCACTCTTTCAAAATCCAGGGTCAAAATCAGGTGTCGATTTAAAAAAGACAGAGTGGGCATATGAGAGGAAACTGATGCGTTATAAATCGTAGGATCGAAAGGTCACCAGTGACACTGATCGTGAGGCCACTTGATGGGTTCTACGTGGAAATTACTATCTTTAAATTATGCGTATATGCGAAAATGAAACAAATAAACCATCACACTCTCTCTCCTTTTGGTCTCTTCATAATGGTCATTTGTATCAACCTTTCCAATAAATCTTGTATTCTTTCCTTTTTCCCGTAAAACATATACTCTGTCAATTTTTACTATTTAATCAATGGTTCTTGGCGTTCTTGCATTCCCAGAGTTTCCTCGGTGGTGGATCTGGGAATTTATTTCGATAAAACACCTATCTTTCAAACCTCATATTGAAGAGGTCACACAACGTGTCAACAAACTTGTAGGTTTTAAAGCGTTTAACAAATTACTGCACTGATATTCCGTCTATAATTCATCTTTACAATTCGTTAGTATACTACTGTCTGTTCTCAGCACTTATACTGCTCTACTGTTATTTGCGGTCACCGCATTTTGGTACTGCACCTTCTCGACTCCGTGCATCATTGGTTCCTATGTGGTACCTCGCCTGGAAATCTGTGAGTGCTATGAACTTCAAGGATCATGACTTAATTATGACGTAAATTTCAACTTTCTTCTCTCTTTCCCCTATATATGTTTATACCATGACCTTAATTTCTCTTATAAAATTATAAGTTTATAACCTCTTCAATCTTTCCCTTATTTCTTCGCTATTATCGGATGGAGACCTTGTTCATAACTTGAGGCATGCCAGAGCTGTTGTAGAACAATTAACCCTCTAGATTCTCTTTTCGCTTCTTTTCACCTCTTCCCCGTCTTCATCGTCAGTGGAATTCTATTCCCTATCTATATTCCATTCAGCGTGCAGGTCTCCATAACTGATAATCGTTTTACTAGGTTCCTGTGTAAAGTTTCGGAATAACGAGTAAGTAGAAATTACTGGAGTGGGATTGGGACAACTTAAGAAGGTCGAAACAAGTCGCAAGTTTTCTTGATCCTATAACGCCCTATGGATAGGGTGGGCCTTTCCCGTTTTCATTTAAAAAATCATCGGGTTGTGGGTAAGGGTGACGTGATATTAAGGTGAATCGAGTTTTGTCTTTCCCAATGGTTCCTTATTTATTAAAGTTGAGGGAACAACTCCCAACCTCGAACCTTATACTAGTTATAGTGAGTGGATATAGGAAATCTTACACGGAACTCCTCATGACCACATGGTCAACATCGTGTAAAATCTAATCGACATAGGCTCGAAATCAAGCGCCAAAAATACCCGGCCGCCACATAATGGAAATGACTACGGGGTCATACCACGTGGTAGAACCCATTCGAGCTCATTTTCAATAGGGAATTTCATACAGCACTTTATCAAATATATTATTAAAAGTACTGTTCCGGTATACAGGTAAACAGACAACTTTCATCCTTCGACTACATTATGTCTTCAATTCTATGGCTAAAAAACTTTTCATTGATTAGTCAAGTATGGAGGGAACGCCAAATCAATAAAAAGTCGACTTTTAACGGTCATGCATTTCGAAAGTCGACGAAAGGTATAGGCGAATATAGTCGTATCTAAAAATTAGAAGAAAAAACAAAACAATCGATGATTCGTCAGTTGGATGCGCACGAGTTCTATATACTTGCACAGTTTGTTTTCGAACGAAAAGTCGACGCTTAATAGTCGATTATACGCTTATAATTGGAAAGTGGCATTGGCTTATTCGATGACTTTCAAAGAACTTGACTGACATAGGTCATCGGTTGAATAGCCCAATACCGTCAGCTTGAAGATTTTGAGTGTCAGCTATTCAGTATAATAAGGAATAGAATTTCTCAAGTCGGCTGTAAAAGTTGGCTGATTTTTCGTCTTGGGAAAATGTAAAATATGAAAGTGGCGAAAAAAATCAACATGCGATTCGAGAAACGCAGCGCGCGACCGTTAATCTCATTTATATTTTTTTCCCGCCATAAATAACTACGGCCATAAACTAAAAAACGAGGTGCATAAAACGAAATTGCTGCGCGTCGTATATGACCGGATAGTATAAAGACCCGTACGGTAAAACGTTAAAATGTTGCGCGCTGCTAAGTGGCTGCTGGGAAAGGCGGGGACGGGCATCGCATCTCTCGGATATGTACATATGTATGTATATATATATAATATATACCAATGGAGTCGCGCGTGCTAGCTGTACTAGGTGAAGGCAATAGGCGTTCACCTTTGACGCGACCGTAAAGGAAAGTGAACTTGACATTCTCGCGATAAAGCAACCCACTTCTCGAGGCGCTCGCTGCACGCTTTCCTTTTCGCGTGAGAAAATGAGGGAAAGTCCGAAATCGGCGGCGCGGCGACCAGCGTTATCGTTCAATTTCGTAATTGCAAAAAGACGACGTAATAACCCACGATCCTCGCCTCGACGCGGCGACGGCGCGGCGTCTCGGGCTCGAAAGTAAATAATTGATTTTCCTTTCCTCCGTAAAGACCATTGCAACGGGATGGTAAAAATGAAAAACGAGGCGCGATCGCCCGCTTCGGTTTCACTTTCTCATTTCCCGCTGCACCTACTACTACTAGACGCCGTTCATTACGTTAAACGCTGCCCTGTCAAACGCGCCGTTTAAACGGACGAATGCCTGGCGAGCTTCGTTTCGGTTTCAGTTTCGTTTACACGTGTTACGAACATCTCACGCCGAGTTTCACACGATTCCTTTTAGCCATCCACCGCGATTTTTCCGTTTCTTATTTCTGCACAATTTATTCCCAGCGATGTTATTACTCGTGATTCGAACGTTCGAGGATACCAACACGTAGTGGGTAACGTTCGTTCTATTCCAAATACAGAATCGTGGGTTGTACATCGCTGGGCAGTTGATCGAAGCACTCTGAAATTACTAGCAAAGCAACAAATAATCACACATTTCTGTGGGTGTTGGGCAAGGAATTGCTTAAATACTGACGACAACAGATCGAGAATGCCTGGGTTATACTGCTACTGAAGACATCGTGTGGACCAAACCGCCCGCTGATATGCTTGAAGCGACCTTTTAGAGAAACAGTTCCGGAGCCGCACAATGACTCCCGATTGCATCCGTCTCTCAGTATACATATCAGTATCAGTTTTGTTGAATCTGCGATGGAGTGTGATGCTAGAGAATATTCTATATGTCCAGTAGACCCTAGATTCCTTTTGGCTTCACTCTCTCTCCCTGGTTCCTATTTCTTTTCCTATATCAAAAATCTTACTAGCCAAAGCAGGCCTTATCCATGTCAGTGGAGACCTGTTAAATTTGGGCGACTTGTCCAATTTACATTTGAAGCGTACATCTACGCTTTTCCTATCAGGCAACCCTGATGTGAACCCTATGCCTCTGAATAGACAATTCTGAATCATTTGATATGTTGTTTAAAGTAATGAAATAGAAGAATGGAGAAAAATGGAATCTTTCGACACGATAAAAGCTCTTGTAGATTTGTTTAATGGGTCATATAACTGTTAGATTCCAACTATCGGAACGGATAATAGGAGGTCCGGGGAGTTCCTTACTGGTCAAAACAATCTATAAGAAACATGAACATGTTACAGGGTAAATCGTAGCACATTTGCGCGTCAAAGATGATTAGCAAGAAGAGGCAAAACACCTTTCATTTTTGTGCACTTCCTGGTAAATAATCGACAGTATCAAATAGCTGGAGATGGATATCGTAGCAGAAGAGAACTTGCTAAAAAATGAAATTTACGGAAATTATACCTAAACCGTGAAAATGACTGTATAAGAAACATGCATTAAGGGTGGAAGAAAGTTGATAGGAATGTAAAGAGTACATATATAACCTTGGAAATTGTTCATAAACATATGAACATTGCAATAGGCAATCGCCAATTTACATTGCTTGGACTGTTTCTGTCCAGCTAAAATGATCTGTTCATCTTTACCAGGTCCAACAATGTGCGTCATTGTTCTGATCTATCGATATTTCGTTCATCAAGGTTCATCTTTAGACTTAAAAAGGTCATAATCTTGCCATTGATGGATATTAACTCAAGTTCTAACTGGAGTTCTAACGAATATAGCGTCGGATTCACGAAACCCAATTTTGGTGCAAATTTTATTAATACGTTGGTATATACATATAAGGATACATTAGAGAAAAGTACGTCTGGACCACTATAGAATCGCAGAAGGAATTGGTCGACTTAAAAAGACCAATGATTCTTTGATTTGGTATTCTTTTTCAAGTGTTTTGTGTTCTTGTTCATTATTTTCATAAATTAATCAGGGCCAAGTTACATAACGCCATTGATGACCTCGATCGCATTATTCGTTTACGGGCAATCGTTGATCAAAATTCCTTTTAGAATTTTTACGGATACTATAAAACGCAGATTGAAAATTTTTCCGGGTCATATTACAATAATTTTCCTGGAAGTTAAAAACCGAATTAGATTTCCAAAAATTCTAAAGAGTCTTAATTTGAAACGTATTTGGGACTCGTATAGTCGAAGAAATGAATACTCCAATTTGAAATCGAGCATCTCGAGGAATGCCCGTAAGCGGTGGGAGGTTCCGATGCACAATTAAAACACCGCCGCTTAATCGCCGGTTACGGTTGGTTAAGCTGCTGGTATAAAGTGTTAACTGGAGCCTCGCGTTCAGTTCACATTTTCTCTAGGGACACGACTGCCTGTCTCTGTCTTCAAACAAAAATTTAATTACAAAAATGATTATAATCTTTCTTAACGAAAATTACCAATAAAAACGTCGCTGAAATAGATTATTTTGAAAATTCCGTTCATATACATACGAGTAGTAGTCGGTCAACTTTCACTCTTTCTTAATCTGAAATGAGATAAATCTCTCATGACTTTGTTTTTTCTATTTCACTTAGTCCGTCACACTGACAGGTAGGCCTTCTCGACATGGCGTTGATATTAGGGTCAAAATTAAACTTGTATATAATTATATGCCTTACGTCAATCACCTGTCGGTATAACCAGAAGCTGGAGAAAATATTAATTGATTTCCTAATTGTCTCTTGCTTCATTGATTATATTCCAATTAGATGATCCCAGTAATGCCACGGAATTAACTTGTTATTTCGTTGAAATGTCATCAAGATAAACTATGGTAATAAGCGTTTAGCCGTGCGTAACGTCGTTTGAACGGATTAAACTGTCTCCCGATGTCTTTGATAAAGCGAGGTATTATTTATTTTTGTTACTCTTGCGCTTTTCGGTAATATATACGCTGATGTGTTAATCGATCGACGTCAATGCCAAGAAAAAGGTGAAAACCCAGTTTGTCGCGTTCGAATCTTTGAAATTAGCACACGTAATTAAATGCTAAGACGCGAAGAAAATCAAGCTATCCGGGTGGTCCCTGGACGTATCTTTTTTTTTTACGTTTCGCTCTCGCGGGATCAAATGTCAGGAACATCGAGCATCCTTTAACTCTGTGAAAATCGTTACGACTTTCATTATTCGCCACGGATCCACCGCAAGTGTTGATGATTTGACACAGTAATACAATTTGAGAATTAAGAACATTGAAACCGTTTCTTGAAAACGTCATTGTCCAAGCGACAAATAAACGTAAACAAAAAAAAAAGAAATAAAAACACATTTTAAATTTTAAAATTTGCAGAACGATGAACCCCTCGATTCTTTTTAAAAGGTATACGTAAATAATTATATATATATTTTTTTATATTTCCAGACAGTTTTAGAGAAAGTTTAAGTATGACCCGCACCCGTGACTTTAGGATCAATTATAAAAGTCAAATTTCTACTGGTGTAAAAAAATCCATTAAATACGTTGTTATACAAAGTTTCTAATTCGATTATTGCTTGGCAATAGCGCGACATGATTTATCGACGTTGAAACAAGCGGCACTATGTGTAGAAAGATCCTGATGATTAATTGATCATGTTAAAGGTTAAGCGGTCGTTAAATACCTCCTGCGTCTGTTTATCCTCTTTCTCTCGATAGTACATATATATTCCTTCCTTTTTAACAGGGAATTTTTCATATGTATTTTACAACGTCGCAATTAGTTTTGAGTAATAATTTACATGCGATACATTTAAAGTCGAGAATTTTTCTTTGATTCAAACTAACAATCTCTATAGTGACGAATCATTGAATAGCGAAAAATTATTTCGCGTACATCAACTTTTAGTACGGCGATTTCCGCGTATATAAGCTTTTTAAGGTTATGTGCGCTAATTTCCCGCGTAAAAATGCATATGACGTAATCGCATTCGTAAAGTACGCAATCAGTGGTGCTAATTCCAACCTCTTAATTTCAGAATTGTTTATTCGCTCCGCGTATAATAATATAATATCGTGAATTCTGAAAGTGTAGTGTTTTTATGTATGGCGGCGCTGTAGTATGCGTCTATATGGTCTATATCCGTTGCCTTATCGCATTCTTATTATGAAGGTGAAGATACGACCATAATAGTATATTATGTATCTAGTGCGTGAAGTGTACTTTTTTTTTACAGAGATCGCGACGTGACTCTCGAGGTAAAAAAGACACGCGCGAGATCCATACGATATTTTATGCTCAGGTGTGCGTGAGATCGTAAGTATAAAATCAGTTCACGCACAACTATTTTCTTCACGCATGTAGTGAAAAAATGTTCACTTCACGCATTGGAAATTCAACTTCAAGCACTACGAGCTTCACGCACGCCCGTGCATAATGTGGCAAACAATGATTTATAAACAAACATAACCACAAATATTTCGAAACATTCGATGCAATATTAACCTTTATTAGGAAAATCACCTTTTTGGGCAGTAAAACTCAGCGAACCCTCAAGTAGAACATAAATACTGGATCTGATGGTAGATTAATAATGTAAAATGGATACTGTATTTACAGAAAGTGAGGAGAAATTTTTCGAACGTGGAGCAAGTCTCCATGGAACGTCAGAACATCATATATATTGGCGACATTAAAAGAAAAGTTCGAAGATTTATATAGTCCATTAATTGGTCGAAAATTCCAAAAGTTTCCTCGATATTTGTCCACGAGGGAACCTAACCTCTAAAAGTTTACGTCATACTCCAACGAAACGGTAAAAAAAAAGTAAAATGGTTGGAATCAGCCCGTGGAGGCCGTTAAATTAGTTTAGTTACGTAACTCTTTCATATAGGTTAGGATCGAGAAGAAATATAGACAGAACGAAGAAAACGTGAAAAGGTATATAGGTAAGAAGGGAAAAAGTGCACAAAGGTCGCAGTGGCAATGCCGTTACTTATACGACAGTCGTGGAGGAGAAAGGAGGCGCAAAGTGGTATCGATATCGTTACATTTATAACAAAGCGAGAGACTCTCGGAGATGGTGGGATCGTCGTTGAAGCGAGTAAGAGATCGGTGCCCCCCAACGAATCGCGATCACTTTCCTTGCGGGCCTCGTCGCAAGATCGCCCGCCGTTTATTCGCTCTCGATCCCGCCCGACGTCGGCTAATCGCTCCTGCGCCCTTATCGCACCGAATACGAAACGTTTTCGCGCGCTTTTCAAAAAAAAAAAAACAAAGAAACAAACAAACGATAATAAAAGAAATTCCATTCGAATATCCGGTAAACCGCGGAAAACTTTCTTTTCCACCATGAACAGTGGAAAGTGACGCTGTCAAAGTGAAAAGTGAAAATGAAATCAAAGGGCACGTTTCCATATGAGATCGAATTTTAGTGGCACTTGTGAAATTATGTGACGAGTAGAATCGTGATGTCGTTAAATGTGTTCGCGCTTCCAGAGTGTCAATGCCGAAGAGGATTTTCATCGTGAATTTGAAGTCGTTGCCTTTTTTCGTGGCCAAACAACAAGTTTTCGAGGACACGTATAAAAACTAACGGAGTACCAGTTGTTAAAGCGACAAAGGCCGTGGAATTATGAAGATTAAGTAAACGGATTACGAGGAATCTCGTTCGCGCATTTCCTTGAATTTCTTCCCGCGGAAATTTCTTTTCGGCCGAACAGTGCGGAGAACGCGACGACATGGGCGACGCGAAAAACCGAGTTCGAATATTCATCAGCTGTCGCGAATAAACGGTTTAATAAAGTTATTGAATCGGTGACTTGTCGAGTAGCGATGAATTTTCGAGGGAGAATTGTCCTGTTTGTCGTCTTCATCTTTGTCGAACGGAGCTTCGCGATGATGAAAACTTTTCGGGACGAGAATACGAGTGAGTTGTTAATTATGACATTGCAGGGTGTTATTTGGTCACATTTTCACACTTACTTTCGCGTTTGTCTACCTCTCGATGATACCTTGACCTTAAAATCAGGACTGGTAGACGTAGTTGCAAGGTTCTGCAGAAAATTCTATATACATAGATTTGAATTTAAAAGGTACATTCCCGCCACGTGCACCTTGTAACGCCGCTTGGTAAACTAATTGTACTTTTATTTTTTTACAATATCAACTATTTTCGATGGGTTACATTGTTTTCATCAAGTTGGTCCAAGGGTCGACATGGTCGAAGAACGTTTTGTACATTTGGTAAACGTGTAACTGATAAAAATAATGTAAACCAGAGATAATTTACGGAGGACCAAGGGATTCTTATAAATATCCGGTACACACATCTGGTAGCCTTTGCTAAAATTGCTAAGGTGTGAATTCCGAATGAATGAACAACAAAACAGAAACCCGACGTGTTATCCCGTGGGCAGGATGCCAACAATATTCTTGATTTAGGCGATGACGTCTGATCGGGTGGTGGTACCACCATGCGACAAATGTCATTCTACCAGAACCGTGTTTGCTTAGCCCTAAAATAGTTCTAACCTTTAGGACAGTCCTTTAGGTGCAACAGTCATCTCCAGTAATAGTCAACTTTGTCGTAAAACGATTATGAGTATTGTTGGAAAATGTCGAATTAGGCCATGCTGAGTTTTAGGAGGAGGTCCACAGTCCCATTTTGCAAATTCCCATAATAGACGCTGCGTGGGTTCGCAGTGAAAATATTTTTAGCTTATATCATCACTAGCAAATATTTAATACGTAATTAATAACTGGGATTTTATGGCAGAATGTGGATGTCCAGCAGTCACCCAGAGGCAGCCGAGATCGACGAACATCCGACAGCCAACGACTGGGCGAATTTTTAACGGCAAGCCGAGCAGAAGGGGTTCTTGGCCATGGCAAGTGTCACTTCAGCTACTCCATCCGAAACTCGGCTTCATCGGCCACTGGTGCGGTGGTATACTCGTCGACGAAAGTTGGGTTTTAACTGCGGCTCACTGTATTCACAAGTAAACCTCGAGTGTAACATTTATCGTCTAATCTGATTTAGAAAAGATACAGTATTTCAGTATTAAAACAAATCAAGTTTGGTAATCAAGGTTCAGTGCTCCCTCTAGATACGAACTGTCTTATTGGATTTAATGACTCGATCAATACGGGTATTCCCTGCCAGGAACTGCTGGACTGTTGGTAGGATTGTACTTCATTATTATTTTACTTTAAAGTCAACGCATGTTTCGTTAAATAAAGGAAAAACTTTTTAAACCTTCAATAATCGGATCTCGATAGGACCTTACTGGTTGGAGGGTTTTAATTAAAAAATGTAGATTGTCAAGAGTGTACAGGTGCCTCATCATTATCATTATTATTATCGCATCTACATGGCAGAAGGAGTGACGAGTGGGAGCACTGAACACCTATTAATTCGAGCTTATTTTGTAACCAGAATGATTTCTCTATACTAAAACGTTGTTATCACGCGAGTTTATCGATTCTATATCAATAACATGCACTTTGCACTTACAATCGCGGTATGCGTATTTTACAGCGAACTGTTTAATCTCCCCATCGGCGCTTTATGGACGGCGGTCGTGGGTGAATGGGAGCTCGACTACGGCGGCCGTGGATCCGCACGACTTCCGGTCGAGCGAGTTATTCCCCACGAACGTTTTGAAAATTACGTTCACGACATAGGTGAGTCAACGCGTTAAATAATATTCATTTACATCTAGGGATTTTCGTTTACAAAAAACTAATTACTTCATCATCGCTGCTGCGTCAAATCTGGGGTGCGAGTGCGATTCTCATAGATACGAAACTGTATACGATAGGTGATGGGGAAATAAGATTAGGTGTTTCTTCACGCCATTGTGGCTAATCCAACAAAGACTCATGAGCAACATCATCCTTGAGAGAATGACACGAATGACCGTTATTCACTAGTAATATTACTAAATTTAGTCTAATTTTTGAATTATTTATTATTATTGTTAGCATCAAAATAAAAGCACTTGTTAGCCCAGCAATCGCAAATGGATTAAAAAAAAAGTATTGAAATGCATTCATTTTAAAAGTTTTAGAATTTGTACTTTGGGAAAAACGAATCCATTTTTATCAGCAATTCATTTCTATTTGTTCATACGAATAGAAAATATAATTTTTTAATCCACGCGAATACGTGACTGATTCATGCGTTCGTTATTCCTATTCGTAATTCCTATGCGTTATTACGAATTGGCAACTAAAAATTTGAATCGATGTGAATCCAAAAATAATATTCTTATATGAATAGTTTTGTAATATATTTGTAATTTTTTGTAATGCAGTATTGTATAAAAGTTTCTTTATAAATGCCGACCCAGTAATCGAAAATACATTGAAAGGTCAAAAAACGAATTAAAATGGATTCAAGTGGATTTAAGTTGATTCATTTTCTATCCATTTTAATCCACTTGAATACGTTTTAGTTCGTTTTTGCCCTTTCATTTTTTATTACCGGGGAGCAACTCATTCTTCCATAACTCGCATATGAATAAAAAAGATTTATCGTAAAATATTTCTGAAGTAAAAAGTACAAATAATCATATGCGAGTATAGACTACAAATTCACTACCAACCTCTGAATATTGAAGAAAGAACAGGGAAATTTTCCATTGTTGAATACATCAATTATTTCCATATATATATACATGCATAATGATATTTATAAATGTTAAAGAGAATCAATGATTAATGCACTATTCAACCGCATTAAACGTTCATAGTTATATATATAGTTATAGTTATAGTTCCAAGTATGAATTCATTTCCGTCGATAGAAATGCGATTCTATCCCTTCTCGTTTGCAAACAAATACAATTAAATGTCATATATATATGGTCTATTTGTCAAATTGGATAGAAACGTATTAATTTACTTCAGAATTTAATCCATTTTAATATAGTTTAACGAATTAACAGTACGAATAGGAATGAATTAAAATTTTTAATACATTTTAATCCAATTCCGATTATTGGGATTTTGTTGTCACAAGATCTATTTCAAGCGAGATATATTCATACATACGAATTTATAGTGATGAATGACGATTCTAAAACTGATTCTAAAACTGAAAGATTTGTTGAACTTTATTTGTTTACAAAAGCCACATTTACCAGTTATTCAATTTAATTTCCCGCGAACCTCTTTGTTTATGTTTAAAAATCTTCCATGCAATACAGTTGGACCGGAATCAATATACACTAGGACCTTCCATTATTATTATTATCATTATTATGATTGTTGTGGTCGTTTGTATTATTTAGAATTTATGACGAATTAAAAACTTAAGAAATGATTTACTTTAAAAAATTAAGATTTACGAAAAAGAAGAAAACGTTTTCTTAATTCAAGTAAATATTTACTTGAAAAATAATAATTTTTTTTTTCAGTGTATAGAAACCTAAACTAGGAGACGTTAAGGTTGAATAAAGATGATTTCGTTTGTTTGTTAAGAAATGGTTTTATATCATTCCAGAAGTTTTAACTCGGTAGCTCGGTGCAGCAAGAAAGCACGAACAAAAAACTAGTAATGACATTGTTTCTTCATGGTCTATAACTTCCGGTTTTGCTCCAGATACTAAACGTAACTCGATAGAAATTGACATTTCATTTCATTAACGCGAAAAAACGTGCTATTTATAAAATGAAATGCTTATATAGTCTATATTTGCCGTGGGCTTTTATATAATAATTGAACTATGAAAGAATAAAATGGCATTATACTTAAACGATCGTTCAATGGTGCTAAAAGCGTAGTACTATTGAGACGCATCATCAATTTTATGATAACTGGTTATCGTATACTTTTTGTTTCTTGTTTGTTTTCGTCGTTGTAAATTTCAGAATCTTCCTGAAAATGTTTTCAAGGCTTGTACCAGATTTTAGCTATTGGACCATACCTGCTATCAACGTTAATTAATTAATTTCTTTTTGTTAATTTTTCTTATACATTTCTATGACCCGTTTAGGATACATTATAAAGTGAAAATCTGAAGTTGCGCAAAACTCGTTATTATTATACAATTTATAGCCATTTATTAAGTGTTAATATATTGATGTACGTTTAGCATTGTGTTATGAATCCGTTGTAAGATTTTCGAAATTTAATATGTCAGATCCAATGTGTTATGGCAGACGAAAGTCCGAAACTTTACTTGATTAACGCGAAACTATCGATAGTAGGACATTTTTTAAGTCCTTATATTCATGAATCCGTTGCCACATTTTCGTCGGACCAAAATCTTTGTCTTTCTCGACGTTTACTGTTTTCTTTCTCTCCTTTTCTTTCTCGAATCTTCAGATTTCTCAGTTCTTTTAGCCTGTAACATTTCGACTTTCACTTGCAGTCATTTCACTTTACCAAAAATGAAATGTATATAACAATGGAAACCTGGACTATAAATTGAAGTTAAGCGAGAAAACAGAAATCATTAACTTGTAAAAGAGAAAGAAATCAATGTCAAAAACTAAAGGTGTTATAATAGAATTGCATTGCGAAACTCGGAAGTAACGTTGGCGACGTGTTTCTGGGTCCCAAATAAGTAAGATTTAAATGACACCATCTGTCCAAGGTCTTTGACCTACGGGACTCTTGTGCAGTAGTACTTATTTACTACAGGCATTCCCAGCGTAAAAGAAGAAGTCTTTAAATACTGATGCACATATACTTGTACCCCTCGGCATGAGCTGACAATTCAAATGGCTATTCTTTCAAATTGAATGTCAATCGACTTCAAGCATCAGCATATAATCCACCACCAATGTTTACATTTAGGTCAAATGAAGATTTCTTAATTCGTCCGGCTCTTTAAAAACCGCTCCTATACTCGCCGTCGCTCGAATTGTCCCAAAGCTGATTTGGATACGTTATAATTTAGGAGGGCAGGAGAGTATCGTCGATTTCCCGATGTGTCCCGATGTTTCCCGATTAAGGATTTAATACATTTTTAAAGCGCTTAGAGATAACCTTCTTTAGGTTGCGTTAGGTTATTAATAGCGGCATGAAGAGAGGGAAATAACACAGGTGACGACGGCATGGCAAAGGTCGAAAGTAGGACATGAATTTAGTACCGGTCGTATATATTTATAGGTACATAATGTACACATGTATTGCCTGCTTTAAAACGAGACCAACATTTGTAAAATACCCTATAAACCCCTTTCATTCCTATTTTTTTTTCTTCTTAATATAGAGTATGTAGTCACCGGTAATGACTATAGGAATTTTGAATTTAGATCGCACCGTAAATAATTTTCCAACCTACCAAATAAAAGGAACGTTTATTTTAAATCGCTGTTCATATATCCTAATCATAATTCAACTTTGGCTACGCAAGAAACTTTTGGTCTGGGGGGAAAGATTGGAGAAGAGACTGTATAGATTTGGAGAGTGATGTAGATTATGACATTATCTATTTGCATAGGGCCTATTGTACGTACAATCTAAATAATCCGTAACAATCGAGATATTGTACATCGACACCAATGTACGCGACGTGGGAAATATTTCGAAGGCCGCAGTGAACACTTTAAACTGCATATTGATACAATACAACTTTCCTAAAAATCTATAAAGACTCTGTGATGATGCTATTTTTTACATCCGTCCCCCTATATTTATACCGAATAAAAAATAATTTCTCGTTACAGCATTGATGAAACTGGCACGACCCGCTCCACTATCAAAAGTCGTGCGAACCATTTGTCTTCCGGATTCGGAGGAGAAGTTGGCTGGATCCCATTGTGTCGCTTCCGGTTGGGGTCGATACGGCCCCTCGCCATCTCTGTCTACGGCGCTTTTGGAGGCTTCGGTGCCGTTGCTCGATCTCGATGAGTGTCTCAAGGCCTATGGACAATCGGTCCCGATACGCGATGGACACCTCTGTGCCGGTCACACCGATGGATCTTCCGGAAGCTGCGTGGTAAGAACGTTTTCTTCAAGTTTCATTTTACAAGTGGAAGGTCCAATTTTCACATTCGTAATCGTAATACATTGACGCGATGATGATTATTTAATTTCCTTGGTCGCTTCTTTTCTTACCAGGGTGATTCCGGAGGACCTCTCCAGTGCCGAAGGTCGGACGGTGCGTGGCAATTAGTCGGAGTGACATCGTTTGGTTCAGGGTGTGCGCGGCCTGGTTATCCCGACGTCTACACAAAAATTCAGCATTACGTCAGCTGGATCAAAGACACGATTACGAACGAAGTCGACAGATGAATTCGGAACATTTGTGGAGTTGTATGCTCGTGTTGTTTTATTTTATTTTTTATTGCGTGTAAATACATTGTACATATATACTGTCAACAAAATTACATTCACGTAATTCGTTGAAATGTTTACTAAGTTTGTAAATAGAAATCATAATTGTTAATCATAATCACGAAGTAAGACTTGTATTTAAGTATTTTTCAATTTTTACAATTTTTGAATTTTGAAAAATGAAAAAAGTATTTAAAAAATTCTGAAAAAATTTCAGTGTATTCTTTGATTCATTTTAAGAACTTTTTGTTTTTCCTTTTTTCCGAATTTGTCCGATTTTCCGATTTTTTCCGAAAGTCCATCATTGTCAAATAAAAAAAAATTCCTGAACTGCTCGACGATTTTTTCGTGTTTGCGAGCCGCCATTTTGAATGCTTTTGCCTTTATTTTCAAAATAATCATATACACATTTTAAATTTCAAGTCTCGGAAACGGGATTTTTTTGCTTCAGACAGGATTTCTGAAATGATTTCAATCAATCAGGTGTTCTCATTAAAAAAAAAAAAAACACTTTGATCTGGAAATAACCTTGAAGGTCAAGTTCAAGGTCAAAAACGATAGCGCCATTGTGTGGCCCCCTTTATCCCCTACAACTTTTGTCTGAAGCGTTTATCCCTATCTGTCTTAGTATAGGTTCCGAATAATTCGGGTGAGGCGATTATCAATACGGACCAATTCGACTTTTCCATTCAAAAATGACATATTTTCGTGCAAAGAGCGAATAAATGGTCCTAAGGGGATTTTAGTTGTATACAACGAATGGAGAAAAATTTGTTGGGGTTGAATATATTTTAAAATACTTGTGAAAACGAAAATGATATTCGCGGCGTTTATTGTTTATGTTTCAAGTACATCACGCTCTCATTATATATGTATAATAAACACAATCTTAAATTATGCTCGCGGTTCAATAAACTTAAATTTGGATGGGTACTTTTCTTATAAAAAATTCTGAAAGTATGAAACTCAGAAACTCAAAGCGTACCAAATTCAATACTTCGTGCCTATATCTTCGGTGCAGGTCGAAGTAATTAAAAGATTTAATATACGTTTTCGAACGGGTTGACGGCCTTCTTCAGAATTTATTCTTGTATAAAAAAAAATTAGATACAAATACACAATGGGAATTTCACGTGAAATCCCACATACGAAAATGTTATTTTTTGAAATCAAAAAAATCGTAGGATATTTTTTAGACAATTTTAAACGAGAAAGTAACACGATTTATTGCAATAGAAATCTCATTACAAAATTCCATATAATGTATCACATACTAACATAATGTTTATGATAATGATTATAAATCTAAATCTAAAAAATTGACTAATATATATATATATTAACGATTTTTTTTTAATTGACCAATTATGCAAGTCGAGATATATACAGGGTGTCCCATTTTAATCTGTCGGTGGCAGTAACTCCGAGGGGGGTGGTTCAATCAAAAAACGTTTCAAACAAAAGTTGACCTTGACCTTGAGGTCAAATTTGAAGGTTATTTGAAGGTGACATTGATTTTTTAAAATGGAAAGCCCTATTTTTTATCCCGGATTTGAAAAGAGC
>JAPYZR010000202.1:8845-49859 GCA_030522945.1 Trichopria nigra | reverse complement strand
GCCCAAATTTTGAAAAAACGTTTCAATCATTTACAATTTTCATTTTTCGTATTTTGAGGTTACGTCGGTAACTGTTCTACTTTAGAACCCTCTTAAGCATGTATTACTTCAAACAAAATCAAGAACTGTAGATTTTAGATGGAAACTCATCCTACAATCCTAAAAAGAAAATGACGAGACTGTAAAAAAGTCAATTAAAATATATTACGACGAATCACAATTTTATCGCGAGAGCGCCCTTTCCTTTGTTCTTCGAAGGACAAAGTGATCAATTTCCTCCCCCGACTATAGGTAACAACAATAATAAGAATGACTTGGAGAGAGAGAGAGAGTGGAAATATTCTTCGTCCGTTTGACGGTCGTGCCCTTCCGCGGGTTCACGAGCGAACCCTCGCCTCCGATATATCTACGAACTCGGGTGCCCGGAATCCAGCGAGCTCGGTGAAGGTTAAATGGGGTGAAGGTCTCTCCTCTCGGTGGTGGTACACTGGAGCGCGAACGCGGAGACTATATAGATACAAATGCGGAAGGGAAAAGGACGCACAGCGGATGCTGGCCGTTCGAGCGAGAGGGCACGAGGAACAAAGTCGAAAAGTCCGCGAGGGAAGAGGATGGACGAGAAAAGCCTGAATGATAAATATAGATAAATTACGGAACGCAGAGATGTTCGCCACAAGATATGAACGTCGAACGCACGCACGGGTGGAAAGGGGTGGGGCCAAATGGAAAAGATAATACTACAATTTATACGTGCGGGGGTGTGCGCGCATGAATGTGTATTTACGTTTGCATATATGCGTATATGCGCATAAATGAGACAAAGTTTTAATGTAGAGAATTTACTCAAATAAATAAAAGAGGAACGATTAGCAAAGGGAAAAAATATGGAGAGAACGGGATAAAAGTGAACAATGGGGGGCGGGGGGGAAGGATCAAAGAGACGTGGAACGAGGCAGGATGTATATATCCCGTAAAATAATATAGACTTGTAGATGGAATATAAATAGAAATATATATTTGAGATCGCGAGTCGTACATTATTAGGTTAATTCAGGCAAAATGTGGTGTGCCATTAAACTGAACATTACGAAATAATTCGATTTCGAATCCTTGAACTGTCAATTTTCATTTTTCCGAATTTCCAACTTCCAAGCAGCAGCCTGCAAAACATATGCATATATACAAGTCGGGCCACGTTGATTGGGAAAATTTCGTTAAATAAACATTGACGCTCAAAAGTTTGAACTAAAATTGTGTTTAAATATAAGAAAATAAATATGTAATATTTATGGAAGAAAGACTGAAATGTATATAATAGTAAATAAATAAATAATCAAATCATTCAACCACATTAATGAAAAATGTTCAACCCCCGGTACAAAGCTGTGGAGGCCATTCTGCAAACGTGAAAATCTAGATAACACGTATCAACCGGTCGGAGAAACATTCGGGGGTAGATTTACATTTGACGATATATACGTGTGTTACAGATTGATTACGCGATGACGCGCAAGAAAAAGGCACAGGGTGAGATACCGGGATAATAAAGGGAGGGTCGTTGTAAATAGAAAATGTGGCAGATACACCGGGAATAAATTTTCTGAAAGCTGGTAAATGTAGATTTATCATAAAATGTACGTACATTTTTATATTCGTGTCTTTTACCCCCCATATATAACTTCACCGAGTATTAAACTACCGAGTTTCTGTACGCATTTCCGCTGTATCGCCAGTCGATCTTCTACTATACGTTGCGAGCGATCACACATTATGTTGACTCGAATAAGTTCGACTTTGAAGTCGCCCGATGAAAATGCACCGTCACGTCATTTTCTCCGTTTTACGTTATGCCGATTCATATCGTTTTTACATTTTTATTAGTTTCGTCCCCCCATAGCTATTATCGTTTATAAGAATGTTATTATGATTTTAGAAAATTTTCCATCACCTTTTTGTTTTTGAGATTTTTTACTCATTTCGACGATTATTCAATTTATTCCATGTATACTTTGTACGCCGAAACCGAGGTTGGACGTATTCTTCTGTGACGATCTTTAATTGATGCAAACATTTTCACATCTGTATTTGAATTACGTCATATTTTTTGCATTTTCGAACTTTTGTGGTAATATTTGTCAATTTCGACATTTATATATATATATGACATAAATGATTGGCATTCATTACGGAGTTCTAATATGATTTGATTACAATATAATTTATATGAACTTTTGTCTCCATTAATCACATTCTTTTTTACTTATTTTCTTTTAATTATAAATTTATATATATATGTATATTTAATTTAATATTTAGTTTAATGACCCTGGTAGAAATGAAAATATTTCTTAGCTAATTCTTAGACAAGCCAGATGTTTACCATGTTAAAAGCATAGAAGGAATGGATAGTGTAAGAAAAAAATGGATAAATTTCTATTAGGGGAATAGAATTGACATTTTTATACTTTTTTTAGAGATATTGATTTCTTATTCTTAATTTAATTCAAATTAATAATCTTACTCTTAATCGTACAAAACTTGTCTTGATGATTGTTGTACATCGCGTATTTATTGTAATTGATAACAATCGGTTTTCGTCCTTTTCATGTATTTCCATTAATTTTTACATGTCATCATTTGTCTTAATATTTTTTAATGGATTCTTTCAACTTTTTTCGGTAAAATTTTGTTTATTTCATCTTCTTAAAAAATGTTTTTGTATGAAATATCAGAAATTGTAAACGTCTTGTTAGATTTCTGTTGCACGTTTTGACCGGTTGTAGAATATTATACATACTAATGAAGCGAAAAATTAAATTCCTAAGATCACAAGAATTTATTAATCAAAACATTACATATAGTAATCAAGGGACATTCTTGAAATGTTCAACAGGAAATTTTACAGATTACGGAAATATATAAACGGGAATATAAAATATTCTGTTTAAATTATTGAAAATACTACAAACTTTCATAATATTCACAATATTTCACAATCATGTTCCATGACATTTTAAATGTTTTGAGAATACTTTACTACATAATTTAATATTCTAATAAATGTTGGAAAAAATGTAATATTTTCGGAAATCACTCACGCGTCACGCTAAAAAAAAATTTTCAGAGAAAGCAAATAAAATACACGATCGAAAGGAAAAAAGATGCGAGAACATAAAAATGAACACCGCAGGGATTCTCAGACATTCGCGAGGGCCGAAAACCGAAAAACCTTCGAGCGATCGTTACTTATTTCGAAGCTGCAATACGTATGTACATAACAATACATATACTCACATCTCAGACTCCCTCTGACAATATGGGGTGAAGGTCAACTCCCGAACTTTTTTCCTCTAGGGAACTGGACTCGATTTCTTTGTCACGAAGTTCGGCTGAATGTAGGGTAACATTAAGTTACTCGAGACGAGAGCACGAAAGTGAATTATTTATTGCTACATTTTCAGCGATGTTATTTAATTACTCACTTCGTCAATTGATTACGAGTTGTTCCATACCGTAAAAAATTTAATTCTTTTTTTCTTTTTTAATGTACTGTTTTTTTATGAATATTTTATTTGATTTTTAGTCTTTGAATTTTAGTCCTTGATGTCTTTTTTCTCATGGTCTTAATGCTATAAAGTATGATTTCGATTTTTGAAATCTGTAATGTCTAAGAATAACTTTACAAATCCTTATACAAGATAGGTACCACCTGAAAATAGGTATACGATCTGAAAATTAAATGATTAGATTTTTTTTTTTTTTTTTTAATTTTTTTTTTTTAATTCAAGGTTTATTATTTTTTGTATAGTAGTTTCTTAATTTAGGGATTATTGTTTTTAGGAACATATTTCAAGTTCGCATTCAAGTTAACATTAACGTTAAGTGACATTTATTTGGTCTGGAAAATCAATATTTCTTAATTTTTATTTTGATAAATTTGGTAGTATTTTTTTAAATGTCTGCTATGATCGTCTTGGATTCGCCATGTACGTTTGTACGTTTCATTTTTTGCACCAGTTTTTGTGATCGTAAATGAAGATATCCTTTGTAAACACATATGCTATTTTGACTTTATAATTGTATTAATAAATTGATTATTTTTTTGGCAATTCACAGTAATCGTGTAGCTTCGAAATTATTTATTTATATTCAGATGACTTTGTAGATACAGACCTTGATTTATTTCCGTGACGTTTGGTGTTAATATCATTTACAAATGTTACGATTTTTGTAAATTTTGAAGAATGTAAAAATGTGAAATCTGCGACTTTTATATTCTTTTTTTTTTTTTAAACCAGTAAGCCATTGTTCTCTCCGTTTTCTTCCTTCAAAAGTATACTATAATAAAAATGACAAATAATATAATTAACGTATATAGTAAATAATTCTGATCTGACACAACTTTCCAAACAAATCGTATTAAAAATTCGAAAAAACTCTTTCAGACAGATTTCTACAAAATGTGCATTTCTTTCGTTACGTGTAGAAGGTCACCCTTTTCTTTTATCGTCGAATAAATATTTCCGCGTGTACATATAACAAGCAGATAGCAACCTCGCGCAATGTTCATTACCCTGAAAATTCCAAGAACACCGTGTCTCTCCTTGTGCTTTTATTCTTTACTCGATGCCCATCTCCTCGTTTCATTGAGCGATCGTAACTCATTCGTTGCATGCGATCCTCGCAGACAGGGCGAGGCCTATACGTCGCGTTCGCCCACGCTGTCGATGCGTGTATAGAGACTTACATGAAATTTACCATAGTGTCCCTAACCTAGAGTAAGTACGTTCGTAGTGCGTTCCTCACACCCTCCTGTAACCTCGTGCAATATTCAAGTAGTGGGGCGAGAGAGAGAGAGAGAGAGAGAGAGTTGTCGCGAGATGATGATAGTGCACCGCGTATTAACGGCGCGTATCTGTTTGCGTGAAGTACAGCGCGGCTTATGGCCTTTACACACAGAGAGTCAGGGCTCTAAGTATATAAATGATGCACGGGGTGGACGGCCGGTCAGTAACCCCTTCTTTTATACCAAGGAAAGACGTGCGAGTTTATGCGAACTGCGATTCTTGCATTTGGGACGGTCGAAGGGTGCCTGAGATAATGGCTGAGATTACGAGATTGAAACTATTCATTATCTTGAGATGTTTGCGATATATATATGAGGCTGAGCGCTATATACGTTGAATGGATTTGTTCGCTTCATTGCCTAAATTAGGCTTTATTGGAGGGACCCTTTTTAGATGAAAATCGTATATATATATATATATGTGGGAAGCGATGTTAATTCTTTATATCGATTTCAGAATATGAGAAAACATACTCGGTATCAATTTAAACGATATTGTTTGAATCCTTTTGTCATGCAACTGTAATTGTCGATCGTGAGTATTTTTATGTTGAATAACTTATTTTTTTTTCTTGAATATACAATTTAATAAGATCTGTATTCTATACATGGGCTAAACAATATTCAAATTCATTTGAATATTTTCAAGTCGAATTTCTGGCAGCATGCTACTTAAGGGTAGGTTCGATCTAGACCTGAAAATTAACGTAATTTTTTTTTTTGAGCAAAACATAAATCTTTTTTGAACAAAGTTTTTATGGCATTTATTATTAGGGCTGATTTGATAAATGAAATTTAGGGGCCTTATGAATTTCCGATTTTAAAAAAATCCTTTAAAAAAAAATGGCGTCCATTTGAAAAAAAAACCCTTTTACCACTTTTATTTACATCCTAAATTGAATAGCTTCAATTGGAGTCGTCAAACATCGAAATCGGCTAAGTCGTTGAAACGGACGAATCATGTTCGGCGCACAAAAATGGGCGTTTCGAATCCGATCTGATCTGAATAGATTGGATTATTTTGACAGGGAATATTAAAGTATGTGACTCATTAATCTAGAAGAACAATTTCATCCTTAAAAAATTGACCAATTATTCAAAGTAAATGAAAGTAAAAATTTAAATAAAAAAAAAACAAAATACACATTTTAAATAAAATATTTTTAAAATTTTCATCGAGGATAATCTTCTCTTCTATTATATAGAAACAGGTCAAGATTTATATTTTCTGTTAATATAAGAAAAATGGAATCAAAGGTTGAAATAAAACCTGTACATTTAATTCAAAATGTCACCTTACATATTATTCCATAATATTTATTTAATAGACGTGAATAATTAAATTGATGCCAAAAAATATTTGTAAATTTGAAAAATGTTTTTTTTTTTTGCTTTTTTTATAAAAGATGTAGATTTGAATAGGTTTATTAAAAAGAAAATTATTTTTGTTTCAGGTAAGTTGACAGCCATCAACCAATTATACCGCCATCTTTTAATGAAAACTGGTAAGATGAAATCAATTTTTGAAAACTATCGATTTCATATAAAAACGTGAAACTTTCACAGAATATGCGTGTTGAATTCAATTTATTGATAACTGACAATGAGAAAAGGGTTCGACTGAATTCCGAGAGATGTCGGCCATTGTCGGTCTTTTGTAGCTTCGTACACGTCGGTCACAAAGCGCTCTACCCCCCCGTGTGTGCGTAATCAGTCCGACTCTTACCGCCACCTACTACTTCGCGGAACCATGCGCGCGACTTGTGCCGACCGACACGGCAGTTATCTACTGAGAGCTTTCGCGCTCTGCCTTATCATATAGTTAATGATTTTTTAGTTTATTTTACTGCCACTGCATTTAATATGTATATATATATGTATATATATATATATATATTTTTTTTTTTTTTTAATTGATATAATTGTATGAACGGTGCTCGCTTTTATGTTAGTTTAAATAACTTTGAATACTGTATCGACTTGAAAGTTTCAAAAGTTAACGTTATCATATGGAATTCATATTGAATACGAGTCATTCCACTAAAATTTCTAGATATAAACCACGTTCTGTATATAAAGTAGAAAAGTATTCAACGATTTCGGAAATCAATCAAATGGTAGTACATTTTTATAAATACATGATGTTCAAGTTCGTAACGTTCATTAACGTTATTTTCCTTTTTTTACACTCTTTATACACAAAATCGAATAAAATAAAAATAACAGAAAAATACTATGATGCTGACCAGCGGCATTTTAAATTAAAATTAAATTAAAGATATATTTTACACTTTCCGATTGACTACAAAGTTTTGAACTTCAGAAACATATAAATACTTCAAGTTTGCATGCCATATTTCTATGGATAAGATAATTAATACCTTATTTAGTAATTCGATATTTTATATGCAATATTTACTATATATATACACAGATCTATTATGTTTTTAAATTTAATATACATTTGCATTCATATATGCGTTGCACCTCTACAGTATTAGCTTGTATTTTAAAAATACATTCTCTACTTTGTTATATACGTATTGGAATGTACTATTTGAAGTGATGTTTGATGGTTTACGTGCATTATATGTACATAAAATTTGTAGATTGAAAATATTGATCGAATGGTATCCTGTTAACCAGTTTCCTTAAATATGTACTAATAATGTATAATACTATAGTAGACATTTTCCGAGACAAAATTAAGATAATAACTTCACTTTTGTTACAGGTAATATTATCTTTTTGCCTTTTGACTTGTTTTAAAGCATATTGTTTTCGAAAGTGTATAATTCCATCTGGAAATTAACAAACTAGGAATAAATAACCAATTAAGAAACAAGAAATGGACAAAAATGATTTTATAGCCATCCTATTCAATTAAGAATGTGCTGTAAAAAAACTCTTTATTTTCACTCGTGGTGCAAATTTCGCGCAAAACCTACAGAATTCTCTAATTTCTGCCTTTAATTAAAATCAAATACATTCTATCTAAAAATTGCCAAATATATCGTTGTTTAAATCTTGTATTATTGTACCTCGAGAGCAATTTTCAAAACAATTCATTGTTGAAAAGTCAATTTCTATTATTCTTTGAAATCGATGGAATCTTCTAGAGGCACATTTCTTACTGTACAATCTGGCGACTTACGCGGGGAGTAACAACACATAAGCAAATGTCCTTGCCTCAAAACGTAGTATTACGTAATTTGGAATCTTGTTGTGCGTATGTGGCAACGAACGACACTGTATAACCCGGGACACAACG
This sequence comes from Trichopria nigra, assembly GCA_030522945.1. Taxonomy (NCBI): domain Eukaryota; kingdom Metazoa; phylum Arthropoda; class Insecta; order Hymenoptera; family Diapriidae; genus Trichopria; species Trichopria nigra. The sequence goes on along the minus strand of JAPYZR010000202.1, from coordinate 41,742 downwards.
GTAGTCCTGGTGAAGTTTCGCTTTCTTCGGACGCCACTCTTTTACTTTCTAAAGTGCCCTCTCTCTCTCTCTCTCTCTCTCTCTCCCCGAAGACCAGATGACGATGCCGTCGTGGTAACGAGTTAACAACGTGAAAGTCGCCACATGAAATCGATGCAGTTTTCACTTTGCGAAAGGCAAGGAAAATTACTGCGACTCTTGCAAGAATTTGTCGAATACAAACGAAGGAAAGCCCGCCGCCTCGATACAGATCGGAATCGAGGTGATGGTAACCTTTTTTGGTGTAGTTTTTACGTTAGGGCACATGTGTGTCATGGGAATGTGTCATAACTGCCGACACATAACGAAAAATTACGAAATGTGACGGACAACTAGGACGTAGGATGACGAAAACAAAAATCACGAAAATTTATGATCAACGAAACAAAGAACATGAAAGCGTTTGAGTCGATTTGTATGTATATATAATCCGATTAAAGTATCGTATATCGAAAACCCACGAAACCATTTTCCGAATCTTAAATCAAAAATTTTGCCTGGTATATAGAAAATAATAAGAAATCAGAAGATTCAATTGTATAAAATATTTAAAAGTTAAGAAAAATATGGAATGCTATATATGAGGAAAATGAGAAAAGCAAAAAAAAAAAAATGGCAAACAAGACAAAAAGTATATATATTAAAAAAAAAAATTAAAAAGTATGCCGAAAAAATATTTAAACACGCGAAAATATAGCTATGTACGATACAAGTTCGAAAAACTCGCTCATTATCGAAAAACACTAAAAATTCGCAGAAAATGCGGTATTTATCGTAAAAATATTGAAATGCAATTTAAATAATGGAAAACACTCCTTAATTTTTTGTTGTTGTTATTTTCATCTTTTTATCTTCAATTTACTGTTAATAAGAATGAATTAAATCTATACCAAACAAAGTATAAGAATATAAAACAATCGATGAAATTACCGAATGTAAACCGCGATCTGATCGAATATATTGGACAAGACACGTGGAATTAATAGTTTTTCGAAAACCCTGTCAGTATGAAAGAACATGAAAACAAAATATCGGAAATCTATAAATGCAACAAAAACTGCACAGAAAGAAGAAGTCAAATTTAAAAAACATCACAAACTCGAAAAAGCTGGATAGAATAATAGAAAATTTCCGACGTGTGACGAAATTCAGGTAGTGTCGCCATAAAAATTAACATAACAGAAACGAATGGAAATATTTGAAAGAATTTAAAATAATTAAAGTAATTGGACACCTAGTGGAAGTTGAAAAAATGCCAATGGTTAAGGGAAAAAGAAACACAATATAAATATTGACTATCGTAAAAAATATTAAATAATCTATTTTAAAGTACGAAAGTATCGAGCAATCAACGAAATTGTCGAAAGAGAATCCCGATCTTGCTTACGGATTATAGGTCAAACAGGAATAACAAATAATTAATATCACGAAAATGTTGTACGAAGAATTGAACAAAAATTCAGAAAGTCAATAAAAATGTAGGAAACAATATTCTGGGATTGAAAGTTGAGATTTCGTCCACGAGATGGTAAATCGCCAATTTCAAAACTTTCCTTAGAAGAGTAAGAAGTTAAAAAAGTTATCAGGGAAAGAGACAAAGATAGTTCTCTATTCGAACTTTGTTCTGCGAGACTATACATTTGTGGTCAATCAATTTTATCAGTTTTGTATGTGATGATATTGAACTAATACAACAACAAAAATATATATATATATATTATAATTTCCTAGAAGCTATATAATGCATTGAATTTAGATGACAAAATTACAAAACTTGTTTCATTTTATTTCATTGTTATAGATTGATTGATAAACTAACTCTAAAAAATTGAAGGAGATCGAGAAAAGTCGTGCATTTAAGTAGTTAAACGAAAATTACAAAGTGTAACCAATAAAAATGCAGATGAAAAGCAATTTTCGTATAATCATCTCTAATTTTAATCCTGAAAGTCCTCGCAGTAATGTAGCGACCCCGTGCGGACGTTGGCGGAACCAATATTACGCGGGTTTTGCCGGCATGGATGCGGTGGTATATGTTACAAGAGTCGTGACGCGCGCGAGTCTGTGTGCACGCGCACACGTACTTCGCACACAATCGACGCCAAAGTTCAGTCACTCTGTAACCTCCTTTCAATCGAAACTATTACACACTGGCCATTGATTCTCGGCTCTCTCGCGCGACGCTCGAGACTTTTTACTTTCGTTCGCGAGCAAAATGACTTTCTCGGCAACGAAATTGCGAGTGACACCGGAAGTGACTCCGTCATTCCGAGTGCGATTTAATTGAAAAATAATAGAGCACCGCGAAATAATTGCGGCAGAATGTTGGAACGCTTTTTTTTTCACTGAACAAAAACAGGAGTATTATAGGAAGCTGCAAAGAAAATCACTCTTCAGTATTATATCCGTGATTAAATGCGTTTATCGCATTGTTTTAAATGCACTGAACCCGTATACCGTTGTAGATAAACTTCTTCAATTTATTATTATGGTTTTTCGGGTATAAATTCGTCGCAAGTAATCGAAATTAGTAGCATTGTAAAATAATTACTCGCCGCTATCAGGAATTCGAAATTAAGAATGCAAAATCAATTGTATAATAAGAGATATATTAATGGTATAGCGTATCAGATGCATTCGTAATTCACTCGTTTAAATCTATATCGGCGCAGATAATAATAATAATAATAATAATAATAATATCTGCGGTTCAATAACTTCGATTGTTCTCAATTGTACTGTCGATAGTCGATATATCAGTGGCGTGGGCAATTTCATAATGTTATCTCTTAGTTAATGTCTCAGAACCTTTGTAACTGATATTTGCGCGATAATAAGTCTCGCGACACGCGTAAACAGTAGGAAAGTTTGCCCCTGCATCATTAATTTCTGCGATTGTTTCGCATCTCGGCAAACTCGCGTGGATTTTTTGCGAGCTCGTGACTATTTGTTTACCAACGTACAGTATAACGCGCCGGTTACCGCCTCCTTATCGGGCAGTTTGTATTATATCATCTCTCGATGATTTTTCGCGATTAAGCGTCAGAGAAAAAAAAAAGTAATGAGACAGTGACCCACATGTTAAATCATCTCGTAACATCTTCCCATGAATTTCTCCGGAGGCACGCACATTTATGAAGTCATGCTTGCTGAAACCGAGAGAATAAGAAAGTGAGGTGAGAAAGAAGAGATGAACGATGAAGAGTGAGAGTGAATGAAAGAGTAAGAGGGAAAGAAGGTGTGGGATAGAGAGAGAGAGAGAGAGAGAGAGAGAGAGAGACTCATTGCTCAGGAAAGTAAAAGTACGCACGCACCGCTATAATGTGCGATCAAAGCATACGAACCGATTGACGAGGTGTCCTCGAGCGGTCGGTGCTCCGTCGACATTGAGCAACCGGTTCGATCTTAACTGCAGTTCGGTTACGCTCCACCTTCCAGAAAGTTCTCTGGTGCAATATCTGCAAAACTTTCCCGTTATTGCATTGCTTGACAAACGGAATAATATGCGCTAGCCAAAAAAAAAAAAAAAAACATTTATATATATATAAATGCATATATACCAGATCGATAAGGCAAAGTCGAAAGTACAAACCAAAACCGCCCGAGGCTAGATTTTGATGATCGAATCCATCAGGGCTGAAATTGTTATAGTATATAGCCAAATGCAAACATCATATTGATAAATTCGTAGATAACGTACCGGGGCTATCTTTATTAAAATACAATAAAGTCGATGGTAAAGTAAAAATAGAAATTTCTCGTCTCTTATTCGCGTTAACTTAATTTCCAATTAAAGGATAAATCGAATGGACATCAGCACTTAGCCAGCGCATGTAAGCGTATACCGAAAACGATCTGAAATTCTGAAATTGAGCCTTCCGTGAGATTTCACGAAAAGTTCCATCAATCGATGCGCGCGTATATATATATAGATATAGGCGTTGATTCGGAGAACCCGATTCCGGCGCTAGTTCGCTCAATTCCAGAAGGTCCCTGGACGCGTTCTCAAACGAGCGCGCGGCTAGGGAGCTTAGTCGGTCGTTGCGTTGAGCAAGCAGTCACCTCGATAGCGAGTGTTGAACCCGCGAGAATCTAGGCCGGCGCACGGACACACGGCACCGACACACGCAATCGCCGCGCCGTGCACTTGCACACACCGATTCACAACAACGAGGAGAGTACCGATGGCTTTAGCGCGCGTCTATACGCCGCCGCTCTGGGCGGAATCGTAAGTATACGTGAATGTCTGCGCGTTTGCATAACGCCGTCTATGCGTGTACATATAGATACGCCGAGTGCGTTATGGAGCGGGAGCGATTGTACGACCGATACCGCCGCGGTATCACTCTCCTCGGCGATTAACATGTGACGCGGTTACTCTACAATCGACGGCGACGGCCGATGCGTTTTCCATTACTCGCCTTGAGACCACTCCAGCATCGCGGCTCTGAGCAGACATGCAACAAAGAAATCTCATGACCACTTGCCGCGCTGTTGAGCCGGTTCGTTGCCTTTGCATAACGATTCTCCCGCTGTAGCTCATTTCTATAAAGATGCATCGACTACCGCCGTAATGTTTGGTCTAGCGATGGGAATCAATTTTATGATAAGGTCTGACACCTCCTTGTGGGATTTGATTTTGGAGAGAGAGAGCCATTCCTGCGATAGCAAATGGGAATTGTCTCGCGGATGTATCGCCTGAACGATACTAGTTTATCATGTTTGCTGACGCTTCGAAATAAAAGTATAGACGTACATCACATCGTGCATTATCTCAGTGCACATTGCACGCCACTCAAGATACCTTCGTAATCTTTATACTGTACGTGAGATGGTAATAAACTACAGGATAGGTCGTCGACCTTCCTTTGTTGATTTCACTTGCGAAGGTAATAAGAGTTACACACGTACGCGTCAAAGTCTCCTTTTGGAAATCGAGCGAGGAAAATCACACAAGGTTCATCCATGTGACGATGATAACACTCGAGATATTTATTCTCAACAAATAATTCTTATAGTCTGCAAGACGTGGAAATAACGCTACTTTCATTCTAACACGCAAAATTCCACACCCATTAATTGTACAAATCGAATAAGGTTGGGACTTGAGTGAGTAACGTAACATCGTCTTTGGACGTGCGATGAATGATGATGATGATTCAACAACACGTTTTGAATTTAAACAAAAAAAATGTTGTTTCGATACATATCCAATGTGGGATTCGAAGAGATTCGCCAACAATCTTACCCTATTCGAGAGAAGCGACAATTTCACATGTTACATCGATTCTAAGCGAATAAACGCTCTCATTCAATATCCGAGAGCGAAATACGAGTAAAGCCGCTTTCGTGCAGGCGTTTTCCTTCTGTTTCAATCCGAGTCTTTTCACTTTACGCGAGGAGCTTTCTTTCTCTACGGAACGGGTGCTCCCGGTTCGTTTAGGTGGAATGTCCCCTTTTCTATATGAATGCGGGTCTAGAGGTGAAGCGAGAAAGACAGCAATATAGAGATTGGAAACTGTTTCAGAGTCGGGGATTTCTTCCCTTTTTCTTCGCTGAGGTGAGATGCGCGTGGCACAGATCCATGCTCGCATTGATTTAACGGTGGTTGGCGTTAACGAGAGAGCGAGTGTTCATATATACATATATGAGTGGGAGGGAGAGAGAGAGAGAGAGGGAGAGAGGGAGTGACGGCGTGGGAGGAGGAAGGGAAAACCAGAGAGAAGAGGGATGGTACGAACAGGTATGTTGGTTGGTTAAGGGTGGAAGACGGGAGAAGGAGGTCACACTCGGCGAGGCAGGGCGGAAAAGCCGTCATGAGGCTGTGGCATGGTTTGCCCGGACAACTCCTGACCCGGGTTCGTTGTCCTTCGGAGCGCAAACGAGCGATGCGAACCACCCTCTGCCGCGACCTATTTTTCCCACGAAAAAAAAGTAACACTCAATCACTGCATCGCGCTCCTACAAGTACCACTCGATGACTGTCGCCGATGACGGCAAAAAGCTCGGCTCTTCTTCCTCGAAGGACGGCTGAGAGATGTGGATCGTCGGAGAGATGTGGGGATACCGGTTATGATAGCGACCTCGTCGGAAATGGATTATTCGGTTTTTTCGACGGGTTTGCCGGCGGGTTCTGCGGGAAAGGACCGGAAAATTGTTTGCATTTATTTTCGTATCGAGTAATAATAAAACGCTGCTCCAGATACTAACCGGCAGGATTCTCGGTACTGGGGCTAGAGCTTCGATAATGCAAGCTCTCCCGAAGCGAGAGGAACGGGAGACTCGTTAAACGTAGCGAGGAGGGTAAGGGAGGGAGGGAGATGGAGGGCGGGAGGAGAAGGCGAAGGGAGCGAGAGGAATAGCGCGGTCGCGAGGTCGTTGTTCGCTGACGTTAGTGGGACACTTTCGGCTTTACCGGTGCACACTCTCGCGCATATAGCGAACACTGGCCAACAATGTGCGCGCGAAGACGCTGCCTCGGAGCTGATGCGAACGGTAGAAGCCGAAAAAGGAACCGGATGTCACTTTCGAGTCATCTTTCCTTTCAAAACGTATAAATGCATTCGAATTTTGGCAATATTTCAGGATTGATTGCAGCAAATGATAAAGACTTTAGCTCGGACGATTCTAGCAATAATGATAAAGAGCCATCAAGTACGGGACAGGAGGGGATAGGAGATAAAGGGGGAGACCTTCGTCGTAAATAATCGCCTCGACTCATGTATCAGAAATGCAGATGCCACGCGTCAGAGCTTTTGTTACGCGCAACTTACTACGGCATGTGCAAGCAGGCGAATGTGTAACGAGTTGCACGTGCGAAAGAGGTATTAATGGCCGCGATCCGCTCAACTTATCTATTTCTATCTCGCGCTTTGTCTGTCGTCGTATCTTCGATAAATATTTACCTTTTGCAACGGCACGACTAAATTTACGTTTGTGTCATGAGTTTGCATTTGTTACGGAGCAACGTTGATCTCGTGTTTTCCCAAAGAGTCCATCGAGAAGCGCAGCAGTCTCGGTTAGTTTGTAATTGATAAACAGACAGCTATTTACCGAAAGATCCTTTAGGGAAATTCCATTGCCGCTGGGATTGTGTTTCTTTAAGAATTGTCTATAACACTCTTCAATAACAATCTTGCTGGTACCTCTGATGGAAAGTGATTTGTTCAACGACTGCTGGGGACTCTTTTTGCCAAGTTCTAGAACCTTTTTTAGAAGCAAGTTCGCTTGCAAATAAATGTTGATAGTAATTATCATTGGATACCTGCAGAAGGTTCGTTTTTCTCTCAGTTTGTGAAATTGTCGTTGGGGAGGTTATTTTCTTTCCTAGAAAGAATTCTAGGACTTTTATCGCCAACTGGACTTGCGCGTAAAAATGCGCAAACTTTACATCCAGGAAGGTGTCCATGCTTGCAGACCAGTTTGGCGAGTTTCAGAAACTATACCAGGGAAAGTATTTTCGTTTATATATCGGGCTTTGTCGAACCACACAACATTTCGCCTATATCGCGCAATTGCTTAGGGATGCCACGTCAACAACCTATAGTGGCGTCCAACCGCACGAAAAAAAAGATAGCGATAAACCCACATTCATTCGTTTCGTAAAAATTGTTTTCCACGGGCATCGATAAAAACTCATCCCCTCGACTCGGGAAAACGATGGCCAAGTACGCTATTATACGTTATTTGCAATGGGAAGAAGATCCCTAAACGGTTCGCTGAGGTTGCAGGCCGGGCTTTTAGTGCCGACTATACATCCCAGCAGCAGTGAGCGCGCGCTTTACGAGAACTTTATGCGCTGCTGCAACGATCGATGTAAAGCGCGTCTTGGGTTCATTGACATCGAATATATATCGAACCGGCTCGGTGTTGTAATACCTCCATGACTCGCCTCAATGACGCTTCGAGCATTTGCATGAGATATTTGTGCAAACTCTCGTATTGAGCGGATAAAATAAGTTAGCCCGCCGAATTCCTAACCTATTTTTAAGCGTTTCGCGTTGCGGCTCCTAAGACTCGTAATCGTTTCTCGCTCTAAAATTCTATTTCTGGTCTGTAAGTCTTTGTCCCTGTAGCTTGCTTCGATTCGGAAGTGTAATGTCTTTATCTGGGGCTTTATCTATTATTTATGTTATTGAGCGTTCGAGTTTTTAAGATTCTTCAGTTAAGTCCGTTGTCAATTGTACATTTTGCATTAGATTTGTCTATTGTTGCGCGAACAATATACGATCGACGCTCATTTTACAAATGATCACGTAAATGCATTGTACATCTGTATACCTTGTCAATTAAAAGATTGAAGATTTGGGGCTCATGCACGATCCAATTAAACTTCTGGAATGATATGCTTTAGAGATAAGAATTTGAAGATTGTTTAAAAAATCCTTCACGACGATGGCTATCCCAACGATTTGATTAAAACACGAATACATTATTTATACAATTATAGCACTCACAAAAATAATTGTATATTCGGACTATTTACAATTATTAAGACCGCATCAATACCTTGAAAGGAATTAGCCAAAAAATCATACAAACCAACCAATAAAAATATCGGAGGAATAAAATCATTAAAAGGTAAACTAAAAATGGAAAGATGAGTAAATCAGTCTGCGAAATCTCATAAACAAATTGTAAAAAAAACATACGTTGGTCAAAATAGTACTGTTGGAAGGTAGACGTAAAGAACACAAACGGAACATCTATGAATTGGAAGGAAAATATACTGGACTCACTGGTATTTAGCTGAATGTATAAACGAAGCACCAGCCCTCGTAAAAATATACTATCAAACACGATAGAAAATCGTGTTTTCTACGTTATTTTCGTCCGTTTTTTCATAGCATTATGGACAAAAACGACGTAGAAAAACTGATTTTCCATCATGTTTTATCCTATATTTTATTCAGAGACTGTATTATATCGAATTAATACCTTTCACAGTTTAAAAATGTAAAAATATTGGCAATAAAAATGAATAGAACACTGATAGAATTTTTTGTTAAAAGTTAATATATAACTTTACAATAACTGTTTTTAAATATGTACTTTAATAATAATTAATCATAATTTAAGCTTTGAACAAATGTACTTTATTAACAGTTGATATTGATATCATAACAGTTTATACATATAAGAGTTTTATTGCTGAATGCATTGTACATATAGAAACATAACCGTTTTTTGTTTTTACATATGTGTTTTTCCCAACAATCAACATTCAAGACGTTGAAGTTGTTTTGAGCTTATGAAACATTGTAACCCTTTGAAACATACGTTTATTAACAAGATTAATCTAGAAGACGAATATAAGAACTAATATGTGTTTTTGGATGCGGTACAAATGTTCGAATGGCTAAATGTTCGAACGCCTATTTCCATAATATGGCACATGTTCGAACTGGTTCGAACGCCTATCTATTCGAATAGCGAAATAGGCGTTCGAACATTTAGCCATTCGAACATTTGTGCTGCATACGTGTTTTTGCAGCTGCTGATTATGAGTTTGAATTCAGTTTTAAAAAATTAAAATGGCGAATACAATATCGCGGAAGAATTTTTCGCACTTCATTGTTCCTCGAGTTTAGTTTCCAAAAGTCTCCGAGTTTGACCAATATTCACATTTTGTGTTGCTCATTTACCCATATTCAAGATTACATTTTAGTCGTCTTATCACCCTTCGGATGTTTGAATTTATAGGTTTGTGAACAACGCGAATGTGATGTTTTCTTAAAAGTTTGGATCATTTTCCGGTCAGCTCTGTGACGAAAAATAACTTGTAAAACAATTTTTCAAGAGTCTTTTTAATTTCAGTTCAGAGAGAAACTCCAGAAACCCCCCAAGAAACTAGTTTCAAGTGAATTTGATGAATTTTTAAAAATTGGTTCAATCGAAACTACTTTTCGTACAAATTTATTTAGAAGTAGGTGGCATCAGGAAATTACGTTATGTCGCAAAAAGGATTAAAATATATATGAATTTACATACTCTCTGATATATATTCCTTAATATCTGCAGGTATTGGAAACAATCCAAGTCAACTGTGCCTATATGTAACATCTAAGATGTTAATGGCTAACATATTTATCTGTAACATCCATTTTAGTTTTCCATTCTTTCGAAACTGTCAAAATAATTATTTTTTTCTTGTTTTTGTGCACTTTTCTTGCATCAAGTAAAGTAAGTAAAATCGGAAGAAATAAAAAATATTATGTATACAATCAATAAATTAAAGATTTATTCAACTACATTGTACCCTACAAGCTTACTTATAATTACACGAACATTACTAAAATCGATCAAGAAAAGATGAAAATCAACATCGTCAACATACTATTCAATGCTCATTTAATTTTCAGAATATAGAAGGTTCATTATGACTAGTTTTCGCTCAATTATAAAATTTGCAACTTTGTTTCATCTTCATTCATGATGCCTTCACCGTCGATATAGGGTACGGTTACTCTTTCCGCTGGAATCAGAATGACTTATTATGCAGAACTTTATTTACTCATACCCTAATCTACGCTTGCTCCCTAGTGGACAAGACATTTGCCTCGGTATCCAGGGTTTTAAATTGGGTTGTTCAAAACTTTGGATAATTTCTCCGTTAGCAATTGTTCGTTTTCAAGTAAACATGTCGGAAAATGACTTTCTTTGCCACCGTGATTGATGGTACAGTTCAGATTTTGATGAATTGTACAAAGCACATCCGAGTAGTGCAAAGCAACTATATGTTTGTGACGTTACTTCGCATTCGTAGGCGGTTCTTATCCTTGGGCTCGCTCGAATGCTTTATACGCTCTTTCTTTCATGCGCATGTTTGTTTTTACGAGCTGAGTGGCAAAATGCTACTCGAAGAATTCTTCTGTGTCCATCGCCGCTAGAAGCGATCCATTCGAGACTGCGGATTTTACTACCGAGCTCAAATATGTAACGACTTAATCGATTCCCTCGTAATATTTAGCCGAGGAGTAAATCCGAATATTTTTTAAAAGTACCGCATATATAATTGTGCGAAGATCGCCTGTGCGCAAATAATCACACGAAAAAGACTACCAGAAGTGAGCTTAAAATCATTCGGAGCGTAAGTGCGTGTGTGACATATCGACCAGTAAACGTTTCTGTTTTCGCGCATTGTGCTTACATTGCCGACATTAATTAGTCCCGATCGCCGACTCGGACGGTGATAAATTAACGGCCGCTGTTGCCGTTATCGCGCTAAAAAAAAAAACAAAAAATCGATAGCTAGCTAAGCTCAGTACATTACGTGCATGGCATGTCGCTACATGCAAATCAGCTCTCTCGACGTGCATAAGTGCATTGGCTTCGGCCAATCTAAATTACGCGGTTGTTGCCCGCCTTCATGAATAAATTGATTCGCGCCCTTACATAACGAGCGGCCACGTCATTGTTTACGGGCGAATGACTGAAATTTATACTCTTCAGATTTTTCCCCTTTTCGTTTAGGTTTCTAACCTCCGGACGTGCACATAGATAGGGGACAGTACGGTGAAGGTATCAAGTTTTCATGAGATGACGATCGCGCTTCTTCTCAGGATTTCGTTGAACTTGTTCGTCTCAATCGACCGATAAGATGTGGATCGTTGCAGCGCGACGTTATCAAGCCGAGAGTCCTGATGGTCTTTGATCAAATGTAGAATGCGAAGACGGATTATTGCTCAGCATAATTTACAACTTCCTAAATCGATGTGTGTTTATTGAATCTGGACTTCAATGGTGTTCATCATGAACCTCGTCTTTCGAGACTTTTCGTAATTTTCGAGACAACAGCGGGACTAGGTCTAGTCTGTTAATGACAAATGCATACACATTTAATTTAAAACTGAACGACAATGGAAGGTTGCACACACTCGGCTTTACCCTTGCGCGCGTCATCGATGTAAAGCATAATGAAAAACTGAAAAAGAAATGTATAATATCCAACGTTGCCTTGTAATATTTCGATGAAAATAGAAAAGTTTAATTTCACGATTATATACGTATATATACACATGTTTCGATGGCCGAGACAACGTACGAGTGACACTCAGCAATCGGAAAATCAATTTTACAACTTCGTAATGAGGTGTCTCAAAAGACGCGCTCCGGAATTCACGGACGTGAACTCGATGGAAGTTCGCGTTCTCACGGGTACGTCGACGTACGGTCGAGGTGAGGTCGTGTAGATGACGTATATCACCGACATTTTACAAAATGTAAGAATGAACGAAGCGCGCTGGAGTAGTAGTCGTTACACACTGCTCGTCCGTGATGATGTGGTGGAAAGGACGATGACGCGTGCTACTCGAGTTCGCACTGGATCGATTGAGTCATTTGCGGCCGGAGCGTCGGATGACTGTCGACGTTGACGATCATCCAGTCGAGTTGATCGATGACGATACCCGGCGCAGGGCTCATCAAACAATACCTTGACTAGCTGCGCCGCGCCCCCTTCTTCGCCCTAGATGCTCATATATACGTGCCCTGATTTCGTGCCAGTGGTGCTCCAGTGGCATTTTGATTGAGTTTCCTTTGGGTATTTGGGTCGTTTACGCTTGACCCGGGCATTCCTCGACACTCATTCGTTGTTACGCATTTTTTAACGACTTTCAGCGAGTTGTAATGAAATCGCGGATCTTGAAGATCTAAGGCTCGAAGTGGTGGCGCAGGATGTTGATCGGGCGGCCTTGCGAAATGTTCGATTTGTACCTGTAAATATATGCAGTATTTTCTAATACTTTTTAAAGTATATTAAAGTTCCGAGGAAATTTAGACGCGATGTTTGCCTGGACGGTGTTTTTTTCTAGATTTTTCAGCAGGAACAAGAAGAACAAGTAGAAACAACTTTGGCTTTTAGAACTGTTCAAACACCGGACTGCAAATACGGCAAACTCTTTCACAATGGATACAATGTGCTGTACGCCAATCGACGAAATCTTGTTTACGTTCCTGGATACATAATCGAGGAATTCGACAGATCGATTAGCAAAGAGCGCTGATGAGTTGCGCAACAATACAAACGCACTCTTCGAGTAACCGACTGTAAATAGAGACAGTGTAGAAAAATTACACTGTGCTACATTCATTGTAAATGATCCTTGAGAAACAGAATACAGTCTTACGAGGCTAGAACCAATCGCGTCGATAATGTCGTTTGCTAACTCAAAAGATGTAAATTAATGAGAATAATATTCAAGCACTCTCTTAATCAGCTCTAAACCGATTTCCCTATTTTTTGTACATTGAACACAAATTATGATGAATGAATGCATATACGTTTATTTTTTATTTATTTAGAATAATATAACCCTGGCAGAACATACTTTGATTTTTCTGTAACGGTGTTCGAAGTGTTTCCTACGTTACCTGCAAGTCCATTTTAGCGAAGACACTGAAAGTTGTTGCCAGAAATGTAACCCTATGATCTGTGGCCTCTATACGTACTTCCCATATACTATATAACATATGCATAATAAATACAATTCTCTTTCTTTCTCTTTAATTCACGAGTTTTAATAGACTATATTAAAGCATAATAAATATAATATAAATGTAATGTAATAAAATACAATTAATATGGCGGATTAATGAAAGAATATAATTCTTTGGATGTCCTTTTAGTCGGAAAGAATGTATCGAAGGAATTTATTATATATATATATATATATAGATGAATATTAGAGCAATCTACATTGGTATATCCATCGTCAACATCGTCATCCATAAAGCTGGTGGCATTATTTCTGGCACTTTCCTAGATTTGTCAAGCGAGGGTTTTCTTTTTGATCTATTTCCATCCCAAACTTTTGCATTATTTATACACGTGCTGAATGCGGGCAACATTTCTTTGTCATCTTCGACAATTCCATGAAATGAATATTCAACCTTCAGTGCATCTAAAATAACGTTTTTTTATTACCGTAACATTATGACGCTCAAGTTCGAAACGTTGTAGTTATCGAAACAAAGTATAGGTATGCCTGTTATTTATCTATATTTTCCCCAAAATTATAAAAATCGTTGGACTCGCACTTTTGGAACTTCCGCAAGATACATTAATTACGTATTTGTAATTAATTTTTTTATTAATACTTCTATTGTGTACTACTGAATAGTTTCATTCATGAATCAAATAAATAAAAGAATAATAAATCAAAATGACATAATGATACATAGCTATATAAATTTAAAAGTACGATTTCCATTTACATGCTTGGATGAAACTGAGCAAAATTGTTTGTGACAAGTATCTTTTTAAAGTCCACGTTATTGGTTTTGGATAAGATGTCCATTATCAGCATTCTTTTATAAAAGTGCGTTTTCTGAAATCAAAATTAAATTAGTATTATTAGAAACAGACAAGAATATAAATGTTAAAAATGCGTATAAATCACTTATAAATTCCGTTAAAAAGTCCGCATTTATACCTATATAGAGTTTTCAATATCTTCCATGATCATGTGCAACGGAAAATTTAAATTATATTTTTCTTATAGTTTTTTTTTTCAATATGTACATCTTCTTCCAAAACATGTGACGATGTATAGGTTCTTTCATGTTGCACATTCTATTAATGAGAACCCTTTGCTACTTTCCAGAAATTATAAGACGTTCCAGTATTGTTTGCATCATCTGCAGTAAAAATATATGAAGTAAAATACATAATATAAGTATATGAATATATTACATATCTGAAAACTAATAAAAAATCAAACAGTTTATATAATACAATACTATTTTTCATCATAGTAATATGATCCCTCCAGAGTTTTTTGCTTTATGTAAAATAAATTTCACAAAATTTCCTTACATTATATTTTTTATCACATAAGTATTAGACCCTAAATGTAAAATCGGTAATAAGATTTTTATAAAAGTAACATTTTATTAGAAAATTATACATTCAGCATATTACATTTATGGTCTGAAACATTTATCGACAACTGTTCGAAATACAGTTCAAATTTCCATGATTTAATAATACTGCATTATTTGAGAGCTTAAATATAAAATGTGCAATAAGAGTTTTAAATTAAAACTATCGAATATAATATATAATTGTATTACAGTTGAAACTCTTATTTCGGATTCTACATTTATGATCTCAAACTTTCATCTACTATAGCTATATTTTATCTGAGATTTAATTACAACTACGAAACCACCGTTTAAACAATTTTCTGTTATCAAACACATTTTCAATTAAAGAAATTTGAAAACTAGTTAGAACATTTGTCAATAAAATTTTAATTTTACTAACATGTCATTACTGATCTTATTACCAATTCTACACTTACGGTTTAAAAGTTTCGATAAAAATATTACATTATACAAGGAAATTTTGTTAAATGAGTTTTATAAAAAATAATAAACTCTGAAGAACAACAGCTCGTATATAAAAAAATCTTAGGATTCCTTAAAAGGCCTTACAAAGTAAATTTCTACCGGGGAATAAGAAGAAACAATATATAGAAATTGGAATTTGTTCGATTCACTTAAAGAAAGAAAAACTTTATTTTTCTTCGCTTTACAATCGATTATTTGACATTGAATATGCTTAACAATAGCATGAATCATATAATTGCGACTGCAATCGATTATCTTGACAAATATCGAGTTCACATGAAATCGATGTAGCGTTGCAGCACAGTTGAGAATCCCTGAATCATACAAGGACTTACAAAGAGTGCAATGCGCTCTGGTGCATGCAACGTACACGTTGCACCATTAGCAGAACTTTTCTAGCGCGGACGTGTACCTGCATACGTATAGTGTCATCTGCCACTTTCACTCTTTGATTTTCTTTTCTCCGTCGATATTAATGTACGTTTTTAACTTTCCATTAACAGCGCATTCCGACTAAATCCACACTTAATGGTCCACCCTCAAGAAATATCTAGAACATATTCAACAGTTTTTTTTTCTTCTTCAATTTTAAGAAGTTTAAGGACCCTTTAAGGACCAAATATGGATGCGATAGCATTGTCCAAGAATCGCTCATGATATTATTGTTCGCTTTAGTTTCAATGTATTGCATTTTATTATGGGTAATGACGATAAAATGAGTTTTTATTTGTAATATCACAGCCGTGCGTCCAAAATCACAAAACTTAATGGATTTTTATAAAATCTAGCAACCAGAAGTTTTTGAAGTCATAGATCGCGACTTTTCTTATTATTCCATTCGTCTGGTTGTGATATTACAATTAAACGTTCACTTTTATCGGCATTTTATGTTCGCCATTTTGGAAATTTATTTTCTAGGTCTACATCCCTAGGGATAAACAGAAACAGCTGTTTCATAGCGTATTCATTTTCAATTACTTTTAGTGGTACTCTAATGCCATTACCATAACAAATTTCAATAAATTGAAAATAAAACAACGACAAAAATCTTTTTCTTTTTCTTTTACTTCACTTATTTTTCTCATTTAAGAAAATTTAACTTAGTGTGTACCTGCAAATTTTAAACAGAATTCGCAAGCAGGGCAATTCATAAAACGAATGGGATAGAGACGTGGCGAACCCGCGTATATATTATACCGGTGTACGTTTTTCTTCTGTCTTTAATTGCACATTTATCAGATTATCTCTATTAATAAACATTTTTACAACCGCTGCGATTGTGAAAGTTTACTTGAAATCCGAGCAAACGTTGTAATATGGACGGTAATGATCGCTGATAGAGGCAATGGTTATATGAAATTAACTTCTCCGGCGGAGACTGGAACAGGACCTGCGTGTAACAAGTTAATTATGAGACAAAAAAGATTTATAATGACAAACCTTGCGATGCTAGAAAACGCTCGACGGGAGAATTAAAGCAATCCGATATTAATTTGCTATTACAATTTCACGAAAGCGATTACGACATGTAGTTTGTACGTGAATTTTAATGGAGCTCTGTAATGTATTGTACGTTATTACGAGTTTGTCAGTTTTGAAAGTTATTCTAGATCCCCAAATTTATAAAAAGAAACTGTAAAAAGTCAATAAAACCAAAAAAAATGCATAATACATTCAATAATACATAAAAATAAAATCGTTTGTTACTGAAAATTTTATTAATGTTTGTTGGCGTTGTAATTCTATTTATTAACTATTCTATTATTATCATTCATGATCACCAACCTCAAACACCTAAAAGTACCGAGTTGCCTTCAAATCTAATTCTATTCTGTAGTTTTGACGCAAGGCGGGCGAAGTATTAAATTCGTCAACGAAAATTTTTTCGAATCCTCGATTTTAGGAATTTTTTGGAAGAAATCTATTCGACCGATTTCTAAAATTCACCACTCATTCTCTTCGTCTATTCGTGAACAATATGAAGATATTTTTTTTTTATTATCGTGTAAAAATTAAATCGGGCGAAGGTAGGGGTTGAAGAGATGAAAGTCGAATGACTAGTTTTTTTATTAAATTACTTTAATTTCGATACTTCTAACATACTTGTTTAATAGTGATTGAGGAAAATTATTTTTCAATAATTGAATTATTCATGACTTTCGTAGTATATAGACAGTCAAATATTCAATATGAGCATAAAAAAAAATTATTTTCCATTACTGAATATCCTGTGTTTATCATCTTTCACCCATTATGTTCATTGCGTTCTTTTTTTTGTATCTTATCTCTTTCCTTTTGTAATGCTTTATACTTTCGACAAATACGATCGCGATAAAAATCAGATCGATAAGCGTAGGTGCTCGAGCAATGTCCTGCAAAAAAGTGAACTTTTATTAGTCGAGACACAAAGGTTCCCGATCAATTAATACTTAACATTTATCGAGTGTCGTTCATACAAATATGGAATACATACAAGAAAGTATACATTTTTCTTTGAGCTAAACATTTCTCGTGTTTACAATTCAGAAAATTGCATCACTCTTCATAGAGTGTGAAATGATCACATTTAAACAATACACGATTCAGATTTAGACTCCAAGAAATTTATATAGAGCATTGCAGTGGCACCGAAGCATCCGGAATTTGGCGCATTCACTTACGATGCAAAAGGGTTCAAATTTGTACAACAAATTCGTCTAAAACGCTCAACCAAGCGTAAAGTCAAAGATGCAGTAGGGCATCGTTTGCGGACCCATTCGTGTGTAAAGAGGGGCTCGCATGCTCTGCAGTCCACTTTGAAAAATTCTGGTGATCCGATGGCTTTCCTTCTTTATTTCTCTCTCTCTCTCTCTGTCTCCCTCAATCCGTCAATTTATATCTCTCGCTCTCTCGCGGTGCATACAAACGCCCTGGTTTCGCGAAGGCCGAGCGGCCGACGAACCATCGAGGACGGGGTGAGCTAATCTACCTACCTCCTCGGTGCTGTCGCTCTCGGCGTCCTTAGGGTGCGTTCACACTCTCGGCCATGCGATATCAAGTACACCTACGCAAGAACAACCTGCCGCTCGTCCGTGTGGCTCGCAGCACTCTGACACCATGCTAGCATAATTTATTCCCGCTCGACCTCCTTCGCGAGGACGCACGATTAGTGATCCTCGGAGCTTGCGATCATCGCAACTCAGCATACGACGATCATCGACGATCAGCGCCGCCGTCGTCAGCCGGATTTTTTATCCTTCCTATATATCAGTTGCCGCCGCAGCCTCACGCACGCACACGTATATAGCCGTATCAATTTCAGCTTTCTAATCGCGGGCGAGCGCCTCGATATAGTTACAATGTATGTATATATTATTAGCAAGGAGTGCCGATCTGGTTCTGATATGTATCGCAATTGCTGACGGCGTTTTGGATTTTTTCATTTTGGCATTTCATAATGTATCTTCGTGCGACCGCCGCCGCCGCCACATGCCGGCCGTGATGGAGGAAAACGTCGAGAAATCGATTTACCTCTGTACTCTAATCGTTACGTAATTGGATGTTGATTTAGTTAAATGCGACGGTAATGTGATTTCAGCGGTAACGCTTATTATATTGTTAATAATGTATGGGAATTCGAAACGTCGGAGCCTAGGGCCACTTTCCGCGCGTTCGCTCGATAAGAAAATGATTGTAATAAATATGTGAAACAATAGCTGTCGGGGTTAAGCGATATAAATTAGCTTCGCTTCAAAATGAATGTTCAAAATAGAATATTGTGAGTATGTATTGCTTTCGTAAGAAAACGGGACGAGCGTGAGGCCTTATTCATTGTATACATGCTATAATTGGTATACTAAATTCTCCAGAGATCATAATTTATATATCATGCATTTTCACTAGGAACTTTTTCTCGAAGTGTCTGTCACAACAATTTCTAGTAGTCTGTATAATGAAAAATATGTATAAACGTATATTATTAACATTTTTTTTTTAATTTTCACAATTCCTTATACCGCGGTATCAAGAAGTTTATTGCGCGAGTAGTACAAGAGCCGTACAATCGGACGAGGATGCGGTTTGCCAACATCCAAATATTTTTATTCCTCCGAAAATGGTTTTAAAACGCCTGAAGAGGAATGCATAGAATATTTATTAAAAGTAGAAATAATAGTTTAAACTCACTGCATTATAAGAGCTATTGAACCATGTCAGCAAAAATGTAGATGAAGTAACTTATAATGTCCGAAGGCCAGACAATAAATTGTTTGGAAAATTTGCAAGCTAAAGTAGTTTAGTAGATATATAGTAACTTTTTCACTCGTTTGGGTTCCGGGCGGATACATTACTCTTCCATTATCACTTCTCTCACGGGATCTATATATATTTCTTACTCGACAGGAATTATCAATTTTTCGCCCTTGGTACCCGCCCGGTGTACTATTTTGTTCGCTTCATAGTCGAGAGAGAAATAAAATTCTTTTTTCACAGTTGTTATACTGATCAAGAGAAATAATAACTCATATACAATTCTATTTTACGCAATTATCGCTTGAAAACCGATAGCTTGTAATCGTTACGTGGAAAATACTTTTGATAAATTCTGATATAGTACAAGTACAGGGCGTGAAAGGAATATTGTATTTTATTTAAGGAATTTATTTGTTGCCGTGAAAAGTAACCTCGATAAGGGACCAATCTTTGTACGGGGGCCCAAATCATACCTTAAGTGGCATTTTTTTAACGTAAGCCATTTGGACCCCTGTACTCTTCATTCGTGCACATTTTAATTTTTACTAGATACATAAAAAATAATTATTATAAAAATTATGGACAAAGAAAAGAAGAAACGTACGAAAAATTGGCTAGAATATCAACAATAAACAATATAATAATCACACACACTATGAATGAAAGTGAAGAAAGTGATTTTAAAATTGACAAGCAAAACTTGAAAATTATTAAACTTGATAAAAACACAATCTATTTAAATTAAAAAATGCGTACAAAATAGGTTAAAATTATTTAAAAAACAATAGTTCATAATTTACAAAATAGATCAGATTGTAAAAATCCACTTGTATTTGCAATTTTTGGCCGCCATTTTGAATTCTCAAAATCAAAGTTTTAAGGGAATCGGATTAATTAAAAAAAAAAAAAAAATGTTTAATGTTCATAATGAATTCATAATGAATATGAAATATACGAAACAAAAATGAAATGAAACATTATTTGTAAATAAACGAACACAAAGAATAACGTTAATAATATATTGTTATATATTATTATATATTATTTATTTAATGCCTATAGGCAACAAATTACAGAAAAGGTAATCGAAAACATTATTAATGTTTCAAAATGCAAAAAACCTTAATGTGAACATAAAGTAAACTCCGAAGTCGAAAAAATACTCTCTAAATTTCTTGAAGTGACATTTCACTCCATAAAGAGTGATAATTGAGCTACTCTTGAAAAGGAGTGAATTTTAACTTCACATTTCACTCAGTTTTGAATGTAAATTCTCCGACTCACTCCAATGTAGAGTGAAATTTTACTCCAAAAAGTGTGAAATATCACTCTTAAAGATTTATAATTCACACTTTTTAAGATTAGCTCAATTTTCACAGTTTAAGAGTGAAATTTCACTCCATCATATTTAGAGAGTACATTAAAACATTTCAAAAGTATATAAAAAAAACTTGTATCTAAAGATAATCGTAATTATGAAAGAGAAACAGGATTCTAGAAAGATGTAGCGGAAAATAAAAAATTAATATTCCTTTTTCAACAGCGCACATACATCTCCCGTTTGAAATATGTAACCGAGCATCATGTATACCGACGAGTCGACTTGAAATCAGTTCACGCACCGATCAATTCATCAAAACGGTTGATGGCCGCACGGCGCACGTTTTAATTATTCGAAACACTCATCTCGTATAAATTGCTTCAATTAAGATAAGCATATTTTTTAACCTTCCCGTCGTCATCCGCGCTGTATGTAAAACGTATGGACATTGAGCATCGGCGTCGTAACCTTATAATAAAACGATTCGCGAAATTGCGCAAGGAGCGATTAATTTATATATAAATTGCATAATCACGGTTTATTATCCGAATTGATTATACGCGAGCGAACCCTTTCTCCGCTTGCGCGCACGTCAAGAGAGTTACACAGCCGCGGCCTGAATTAGGAAGGCCGCACGGCCGATGAACCGTCGAGGCCGGGGTTAGCCGTTTCGCCTTCTTCACGTTCTAAGCCTCGCGCGAACCTTAAGTCGCGTTCACTCCAAATCGAGTCGACGCACGAGAGCGACTCTCGCTATAACTAAATATACACTACTGTATACTTATTGTGTACTTTGTTATACCGAGGGCCTTCTATGCATGCCCGATCGCGCGTCCTCTACGGCGGACGACGAAGGGCCTTCGTCGTCGCTGCACGCTATATGCGAGACGGCCGAGAAGGCTTCCGCGGAACGCGTCGACCTCCGGGGCCTTGCACATGCCTATTTATAAGCTCTTGAAGGCCCCCGATGCTCACGCGGCGTCCTGTTTTTCAGGGGCCTTCTCCGCGCTCCAAATCGCACACCAGAAGGCTTCCGTATGAATTTTCCCGGCATATTCCGCGTGCGTTAAAGAGACGCTAAAATAGCCGCTTGCAAAACGATTCTCGAGCTACGACCTTTAAAGGCTTCTCGCGCATTTCGCGCGTCGCACACACAGCCGCAACCGCAGTAGTTAATATACACGTATGTCGCGCCCGCCGCCCGGTGCAGGACATGAGCGTTTCTCGATTTTCGCGTGGGCGGACTTTGCTTAACGACTAGACGCCGTCGCGTTTCGTAGAACGAAACAACGGGCGATGAGCGATTGCCTCTGGACTGCAATCGAAATAGATCCAAAGTCGTTTGAGCTCGATATCGAGTGGCGCGGGCGCCGCTTTTTATAATAATGGTACGGGCGGCGGCGCCCTTGAGCTTTTGCCGCGCCGAGCATCTTATTATTATTGAGCGCGAGAGTCCACTCCTCGCTTCCGCTCGGAAGTTATAATTAATTGGAGGCATTAGCGCCTAGAGATTTATTTGAGAATTATGCCAACAGCGGTGGCTGATTCGTCGCTGATGGCATCGCCGGATCCCGCCTGATTCTCGAGCTTCCACTGCAGGAAATTGTATTATTTTCCTGAAACGAATCGACTTAGTCGGTATATGACATTAGAGCCGTTGCAAATGATAATTACCTAGTCGATAACGTCACAACATCACTTTAGATTAAGCAACAATAACGTCAGCAACGGGAGCGATTTTGTGAAATCTGAAAAAAAGACGACTTAAATGCACTTTTATGACAATTCAACATTATCACGATAAAACATTAAGAAGTAAGGTATAAATCTCATTATTAATTGCAGATCATTCATTCAACTCCATTAATTTCAGTATACAGTAGGGTAACACGCGTTCGAATTTCAAATTGATGCGTGAGACAATAATATATAGATTTGGTCCTGACGAACGAAATTAAACTGCACGCGAGATTGAAAATATAATGGTTGGGTCATCGTCGGCCGGCTCACAAAATCACCGATCGCTTTCAGTCCTTCATCAGTGCGCACTCGAGTCGTATATATAGGTGTATATAAGCGCTTCGCTGACCTAGAGTCGACGTATGGAATTTCTGCGACGAGGTTGAAGTGTGTTTAATACGCGCGCGCTCGCCTGCCTGCGTCGTCGCCGCGGGTTTGGGGACGCGCGAGCAAGACCTATCCCAACCTAGAAACGGCTAGACGAAAAGCAAAGCTCGAAGCGAGGAATCCGAGAGGGTTTGGCCTCGTCGGGCCGTCGGCCTGGCACACGGTGACCTCCCACGATCTAGGGCGCTGCAACTGAGCTCTGACGTCAGCTTCGCTCTCTCGCTCCCGCTCTCGGTTCAAGTTAACCCGTGCATTTAAGCGCACACATCGCGTATAGCTTTCTCGCACTGTGCGACACCGCGCGACACGATGTACGACTTTTGGTTTCGTATGTGCAACCTTATTACCGGCCGATCACGCGACGCTCGCTTATTATTGTTATCACTGACGGTGCACATCCGTCTCTGTTTCACTTCATTGAAAATATTTGGAATATTTAGCGAATTCGCTGCTCTCTATACTTTACCCGTCGATTGATGGCTTTTCTTCATTAGTTTTACGTAGATTAGAAAAGTTTTGGTTTGGTGGCCTAGGATTGACTGGTCCATTGTCGTCCATACTCAAATCGGAATCTTTGACATCGCTTTTATCTGATGTATATTCATGGAGAAATCAAAGATGACCGATATAGAATTGACAGATTGAATACCGAACATTTAAAAAAAATCTTATTGTTCAGTTTGGAGAAATAAGGAAAATTGACCAGTATCGTTAGATTAAATGATAACCAAATTAGCACTGGAAGTCTACGATTCGTCCAACATTCGTCTATTCATTGGTGGAAGGACATTGGACGTACATTGGATAACCTGATGTCTACGAATAATGGACTTCCAAATTCACACATACATTAGATAATTATCAATGTACATCCAATTTTTGTCCATTAGAAAACCTGCATCTGGTTATACGACCATCGTACATCCACTGGTGAGGATGTACAATGGATGTATGGACTGTGTGCATACCAACACAAACTTGCAGGCGTGAGTTTGTGTGGTTATGTACATATACATAAAATACCACCCGAGAACTTACGGCACCCTAGAAAGAGGGCGTTCAAAGTGTTCATGTACACAGTCACACAACATTACTTCCGTAAGTTTGTGTTAGTATGCACTTAGTCTATACTTGTGGTATTTGGGAAACATTTGATAAATGTATACTCAGAAAACAGAATGGATCGATTTAACCAAAGTTTGGTTAAACCAACCAAACAGTGCATTGCTGTACGGCACATTAATTAAACGTTTGGTTGTATGACCTAGATACTTTGTTTCATATTTTTTATTTCAATTAACCAATTCGTCTTTTTATTTGCTTTAACCACATTTTATTTTTGGTTTTAACTATAAAACATTTATGTATTGTAATAATTTATTTTGCTGAAATGACATTTCCGAGAAAAATTTAAATGTACTGTTTCAGAATTTAATGAACGTTATAGAAATTTCAGTAAAAGGTAACTGTTTTGTAAATGCATATTTTTTATTATTAAAATGGGGCTCAACCATTTACTATTTATAAAAAACTTATTAATCATATGTTTTACTCGAATGAATCAATTTATTTGATACAAAAAACTCAATACTGCCAACGAAAATATTTGTTCTATCTAAATCAATGTATTATCGAGATTTAATAAGAACAAGTAAGCTTTCAGTTGATTTAATCAAAAACTCTGTTATGTAAGCAATAAAATGAGACTGAATAAATGATTTCAGTAAATGTCTTCAATATTTTTTCCTTCTTTGCTACACTTTACATATTTGTACTTTTGCCAAGCCCATAAGTTCTGTCTACGTCTAAACTTATTACTAATCATTTAAACGAGTTTATTTGTAAATATAGCTATTACTAAAATCAAAATAAAATCACTTAGCCATCAGCCATTAAATTTGTAATTAACTCATTTCTATTTCTTGCTGTAGAGTCATTAATAAGTTTTCCAAATCCCAATGTTTAGAATTATTTATATTAACTGATCCAGACAGACCTGTGATGATTGATAAAATTCACCTAGTATTAAGCGCTTCATCGCTTTATAATTTTTGTACGTTATTAATTACCCGTTTTCTAGTTTATTTTTAATTTAAATTTAATTTAAAATTTGTAATTTTCAAATTTTAACATTGTTTAAGTATATAACATTTCTACTGGGATTTACCGTTACGTTCGTAAGTACGTAAAATTACTGTGGAATTTGAATAATCTTACCAATTTATTCTCTCTATTTCAGAAATGTTTAAAAGGATTTCATATATTTTTCGAAGTTGATAATTAATTGCATAAGAATTTTTGAAAAATGATGGACTTTTGTTTAATTACCGATTAAAATTCTACTTGCGAATTTTTTTTATGTCCAAAGTTATTGCAATTGAACCTATATTTTTAAGAAACTTTTTCATCTTAAGAAATATTGAATTTCAAGATAATGCTTTATTTTACTACGTATTAAGTTGCATAAGTAATGATACATATATTGAGTTGATAATCAATATTTTCAACTAAAGTGTATTTGTAAAATAAAGTATGAAAAATTGATAATTCCGTGGGAGGAAACTCGGAAAAAAGTTTCGGTCATAATGACGATAGGTAGCATCATGAATACAATATCATAAATACGAAGTAAAAGTTTTTACTCCGAAAACATTTGAAATTCATTCCCGTGAGTTCAAAGTACAAAAGCAAAGAACAGTGCCCGGTAAATGATAAATTTTACAAAAATAACATCTTTCATTTACTCTAAGGAAGGATAAGATAGTACGAGTGATTCGCAAAAAAATATTCATCTTAAAAGTGTCATACATTTTCTTGTGCCTGTGCTTAAGGTACAAATAGAAGTAAGTTCGTATTAAGTCGTTTTATTATATTTTAAATTTACAATTTTGTATTAACTGCGTTTGATAAATAGTAATTAAGTAAATATGTATACACATTTTGAAGCTCGACAGGTTGAATAAACTGTACTGATTTTTGAGTGCATAATTTTATATATGAAATTTGTTTTAAAATTTTGCGAACAAGTTCACATGACTAAATCTAACAACTTAATAAATTAAATAACTAATTCACTATTACGATCTTAAACAAAATTGATAAGGAATTTTGAAATATGTATATACATATCATTAAATTTTCGAATTCATAGGAATTATGGTGAATGATGTGACATCCAACTAAGTCAATTAATGTTATATACGGTTAACACCCGGAATAAGCCGTTTGTTAAAGTACATCGTCACTGATATAGTTCTATAACGGCCCTATATACCAGTTTCCCCGCTTCGCGATATTCAAAATGTAGGACAATTACGTTCGATCGATTTTAATTTGCCCAATGGCGATCGGAAAATTCGAACTCTAATTATGACGCAACTCTACATTTCTGTATTTAAAATGTATCTAAATTGGTATTAAATGATCTTCATTCGGTCATTTTTATGCTATTGTCAAATTCGTGTGTAGTTTTCAGGAATCATCAAATTGACATATAAAATCAATTTCAGATTGTTATTATTATTTTGTTTTTAATTTATCTGATAATTTTTCATTTGAATTCTCATCAAACGCTAAATTTGAACGACAGTTTGTTCAAAATTAATAATTTTCTTAATAATTACTAGAGTAATTTGTACTTTTTTTTTTTAATTTTATTTATTTCTATTAATTTTTTATTTCGGATGTACCGTAATTGAACAAATGCAACCGACACATACATTTAAAAATTTTACGGTTGGTGTCCTATTATGTGATACTCATGAAATAACGAAGAATCCATTTTAATTCCATTTGTGCAAATTCATCAAAAATGCAAAGTTTTAAGTAAATTGGAAATATTTACATTCATTTCACGAATGAATCACTCGAAAATTTTAGTAATCTTGTGTGTTTCTAAATCAGCTGTAACACAGGACCATCTCAGCGAACATAATTTTGACAATTCTGTAACCATTATTTTACAAGTTTTTAACGCTTATGTAACTTTTGTAACTAATAAATGCAATGAATATCACCTAAAAATGAATTTATAAACAGAGACAATGTTGTAAAAGGCTAATTATTATAGACATTTCTGATATTTCTTATATTCTAGAAATAAGAATAATGGATTAATTTCTACCAAGGAAAATTCAATATGCTAAAATAAAAGACACCGACATTATAAACATGTATAATTATTGATGCTCACGGTTTATTAACATCAATTGGATTTTGAAACTGTTCATACATACTGGTGTAACTTGAGAAGACTTATTTTCAGGCAAATTTCTTTTGTAATTTCTCAGTCTTTCTGAAATTGAAGACAAACTGGTTACAAATTAGTCGATTGACTTCTGTTGAAACTTAATTTCTAAGCTTGTACACATTTTATCGTTAACAGTGTGAAGAATTTTTTAATGTTCTCTAAAACGAATAGCTCTCATATTCAGTTTTATAGTAATTATTACGCGGCGGTATTATCCAAAATTGTTCATGAACTAAAAAACCTTAAAATAGTAATCACTTTTTACCCGCAGTAAATGTTTTCTTGAAATTTCATGTCCTTATCAGTCATCACACTGATTGAATATCTGGTGTAAGAGTTATTGAATAAATACATAATTAATTAAATAATTAATTTCTTCTTTGTCTTATTTTTAAACTAATATAGTTATTTTGATAATTTCTTTATTTGTATAAGACATCAAACTTGAAAATATGGTTTGATCACAATATATACGTTTCGGTCATCATTGTGACCCTCTTCAGATTTATTGGAAACTTAAATGTTACAAAAATATTTCTTCTTACGTTACTAACTACATGTATATTATAACTTTTTCAAAACATTTTCAAAAAAGTTTTATGTCTTATACAAATAAAGATATTATCAATATAACTATATAGGTGTAACAGTTATTTCTAAAAAATTTATGAAAAATCGCGCGAATAATCTTGACGAATTTTATGATCAGTTTAGAGATTATATATACCAAAATAATGGAATATTTCGAGGTTTCAAGTAAAATTTTCAAGGGAGGAAATTCAGAGAGAATATCCCATGCAAATGATTCATTTCGAAAATAATAATTTTAATGGCTGCAGAGGACTCCGGCAATAATTGCAGTTAAATAAGTTACGTTTATGATAGCAATGATAATAGTCGTAACGTCAGGTAATATCAGGTTGCAGTTTAATAGGCTCATTTCTGAAACGTTTATGAAAATGGTATTATTGTATTATTGTATTGTTACGCGCATCATGGAATTCATGAAACACGGTTTTATTACCATTATTTTAACTTTAGAAATAATTAGTGTATAGTTTCAGTTGTGTATAAAATGTATAATTAATTTTTAGGTTAGATTCGCTTTTGTACAGAAACACACTCTTTATATTTGTTTCAATTTTATTACATACAATTATAACTGCGATATGGCGGGAGTAGGACAAATTACTTCAATCATTCCCGGCCATACATGCCATCAAAATGAATGGCATAAACTTTTGAAAACAAGATGTCATTTTAAGAAAAACAACAATATATTTTCTTATATAAACATGAAGCCAAGAACTGATTTATAGATGGAAATATCGCTCTTCCCCCAGATTTTAGTTTTTCATTCTATTTTCAATGCGACTATTTCACTAAAAATATGATATTTAAGAGAAGCAGCGTTAACGAGGCAGATTGAATTATTATCACTCTATTCGAATGCAGTCTTAACGAATACACCCTCAATTGCCGTAAAATAGGTTATATTTCTGGCGACCCTATATATCGACTGATCAATCCTGACAGTTAAATAATCATAACTTTTGACCATATATTATAACAATCTGTCGTGCATGCAATGTCATGAACTGAAAGTCGCTACGTTTTTTTAGTGTGAATTTTTTTTTTTATTATTACACCATCGACTACATTCCACGATGTAAGATAGGATGCGTAAAATTTAGCCTTTTTACTGGCACACCCCCAAATTTTTATATTCGCGTTACATGACTGGCAATTATCCAATGGAACAGGTGATCGCACCTGCGCTCGTTCCAATTGTTTAATGCCTCCACTCTCGCAATCGGCGATCGTCTCCCGATCGAAATTGAAAACCAGATCGACCTATCGCAATGCTCATTGTTCGCATGTGTCACGATCCATGTGCGGTTCAATTGACCCTAATAAGGTTCCCATTGTCGTTCGCGAGCATTGCGATCTCGCGCTACTGCAGACTCAGCCCTAGCACTATTTCAGATAGCCGCAGAGATTAGCAACCGACCAATTGTATTACGTATTATCCACCGCGCGTATATTATATTTACAATCTCCTCGCGTTTCTTCTTTCTCCCCCAAGGACCGATGGATTAATCGATCACGTTGGATCTAGACTGTATTTATTTGCATAGAACTATAATGGGAATTGTTCGTCTGTCAATCGTCGACGTGTCGAAATAATTGCACGACGCCAGTCCAGATCTTATCTGGCGAAGAAATGATCAATCCGAAGTTATTGTGCACTGCACAACAGTGACATCGAATTAATTTAGACGAGAGTAGGTTGCTAACTTCTCAACA
The DNA here is from genome assembly GCA_030522945.1 of Trichopria nigra. Taxonomy (NCBI): domain Eukaryota; kingdom Metazoa; phylum Arthropoda; class Insecta; order Hymenoptera; family Diapriidae; genus Trichopria; species Trichopria nigra. Next base: position 12,118 of record JAPYZR010000202.1, on the reverse strand, counting down.
AATATAATTGTTTCCTTTATCATTTTTTTTTTCAAATTCGATCAGATATAACGGCATGAATACTATAAAGTCTACTGTTGTATTATGTACATTTGAATCGATGCTTCAAGCTAAGATGGTACTCTTGTGATAATGATTTTCTTTATTGACATCAGTTTCATGGCTATGTGAATCTTAATTAATAACTTCATACATTAACGTCGATTTGACTGTCATCATTGGTTGACAAATTATCGGGCGATAGATGATTGGCTCGTTCTAGTTTCTCGGAGATTGCTGATTAATCACATGCAGAATTCTTGCGTATCTTGATAACAAGAAAAAGGGAACGTTGGCAAACTATTTCAATTAATTAGACAATGTCAAACATGTAATGACGTGGAAGAAAATGTCATCGTTCCATTGGTCCATGATCTATATTCTTTCAGGTTGCTATCTCTTTATCTGAGTGAATGGATGGTGTATCACGATTCTTTTTGACGATGTCTACAGATTTGCTGTTTTGCAAAGTGCTTGACTGACCAATGCTTCATTCATTGATACCTGGTCAAGTTGAGATATTTCAATGCAGACATGGCTTGCAAAATATCATCGATTGAACTGAACGTTCATCAAGACTTACTCCCTTGACATCCTTGAATGAGATAAGGGGTTTCAATGTATCCCCTCCCTTTGACACGGCGATGTATAACAACATGGTCAAGTGACCAGAGGTGACATGTCACCATCTATAGTACATCAACCATCGGTGCTTGAACCATCACTACCCAATGAACCATTGTCTTACAACTCTGTTAATAATAGTATTTAGGAAATCATCGGGTTAACTGCCTAACGAGATTGTTAATTATCCAACAGTTCTACCAGCCATTGAGTATACATAATATGAGCGTCATCCATCAATCACAATCATTCGAGCATCCGGGTCTCAAGACTATCGGTGATACCCTGAAAAAATCCAGTTTTTCTAATTTTGTGAAGCACAACTGTGACAGCGAAATCTTACCAAGGTGTTAACTCAAGAGGTCATCGTAATTGCAGTATATGTGAAATGCAACTATGGGCAAAACGGTTTCTTCGTGGCGCGATTGTCTTGCGTCATTATAAATAGCTGCCTTTCGAATATTATCATTCATTTTTCAACCGCAGTCGGACATTTCAAACAACGCCTATATTATCGAATATGCAAATCCCTATCCGCGCCTGGCGTCTCAGAAAATCTGATATTTTCAATTCCAGGTACATAAAGTGTGATCGACCTGCAACATTGTGTGTTGCAAACGCTCCTCTATGCATGTACAAAGCGTTGCGAAAATACGGCGAAAACCGCTCGCCTGAACATTCGGCGCACACAAGGGGGAAGGGAGAGAATGATAAAACGAGAAAGGGATGCCGCAGACAAAAAAAGCGGGCCGTTGCAACACGTCACAATGGCCTATTAAGAATTATTGGAGCAGTTAAAGGTATGCGTTGCTGGCTTTATCCGCGGCTGGCGATACCTCGTAATCGTATTTGTGCGCACGGTGGTGCAGCTGTATGCGCGTGTGCGTACGCCGTGCACGCTGCGTTGTGCCCGCTCGGTGCATGTTTCGCCACGAAATGCCAATAAGGCCGATACACCCGTGTAGAAGCGGTGGCAGAGCTGAGATTTGTTAAGGTAACTCCGTTTCCATCTGGTTGCACGTAAGGCTGAGCGGCGCGCTCGCGGCTTATTATTCTCCCGCGATTACAGCGTTTAGCCCACGAACTGCCTGTAACAGGTATGTGGGTTGGGCCCCGGTACATTATTGCTGCGGGAGAGTGACAAAGACTCGCGAGAGTTCAGCGCGGTAACACGCGCGACTGTGTATATTTATGTAATACTGGAATTTCGGCACTCGCACGCTCTGCAGCCACCGCGATTCGCGTCCCAGACGGCGGAGTCACTTTCGTCGAAGACTCAGCGTTCTGCTTCACTAGGCTTCCGTTTACCCCGTCGGACACGTGGGTTATTTTTTTTGTGTTTCATTGTGTTACGATAACGTTTTTTTTTCGCTGTTGTTGAAAATTCGCGGAATTTTCGTGCTGATAGCAGTATTTTATTGCGACATTGAAAACAAAGGTTCAGTAGGCATTTGAGTGCAATGTAATTTCTTAATGAAAAATTATACATATGATATTATTTTAACAAAATTTTGTTGGATTGGTAGAAACATTGTCATTATTATTTTTTTTTTTTTAAACGTGTCTGTAAAGAAATGATTTTGATAATTATTTAATATTTCTATTATACAGTTGTAAAAAGTTGTACAATTGTATATTTCTGCAATTCTATTATTGAGAAATACACACGAGAAATATACTATTAAATACTGTTCAAAAAGTACAATTTCACTTTTGAGTTTGATGGCCACCTAATGGTCCAAAGGAGAACTTCATATATACTTAAGACAAGATACTATTGGTGAATGTAACGGGGAATCAGAAATCTTTGCAAAATAAATGAGGAACCAAAATGACACAAATGGTAATAAAATGTCCTGAATTGAAGGAACAACAAATTGGCTTTGGCCCAAACGTATAAATTAAAAAGAAAGTAATCAAAGAACCGAAAAACATAATTTATACGAAAATAAGTGTCAATGAAAATAGAAATCGTGAATGATAATGTTTTTAAAAAATAAATAGTAAATTCACGGAAATAGCGTGATCTTGTTATGTGTACAAAATGCAATTTCAATTCAAATAAATAATTTATTAAATCATTCGAAATTTGTAAATTAAGAAACGCGCTCAACTTTATTTATTTCAGCTAATTTGAGTAAATTCCAAAATGAAGTATATATAAACTACATATACTAAAAGGTTGTAACAATCGAAGAATTTCCAAGCATTTGTTGAAATCGAAAACAATAGTAAAATGTGAAAGATAGTAATTAAAAAATTAATCAATACAAAATTGCTGCGGTAATCGAAATACAAGAAATGCAACTCTACGTTGTCGTGACCTAAACGTACAAAAAAAGTTTCATTGCTATTGCTAAAAAAAATGAACTGTAATATCGCTTTATTCTAAAGGGTTTAAAATCAATTTCTTTAAATGCCTGACGATATTTTGTGTTCATAATGACACACACGTACGTGGCTGTAATTATTGGTGACATGATTTAAATGTACGATATTAGGATGAAATTCATTATTTTATTTTTTATTTTATTTTACTACATTAACGGGCACCAGCCCTTACAAAAATTTTATAAAATGAATCTAATAATAATGATAAAAATATAACAA
>JAPYZR010000201.1:0-41018 GCA_030522945.1 Trichopria nigra | reverse complement strand
GGGTTCTTTGATAAAAAAAATATAAAACAATTTTTTTCTTATTGGAACTTGAGAAATATGGGTGAGCGGTATTAACCGCTGAGCGGTACAACCCCCGCCGCCCCTACTTTTTTCATACATTTTCGACATAATATAGTACAAGTTTAGACTTATTATTTTGACTTTATCGTTACTTTGGTCAGTTTTCTAATTTCGCCAATTTTATATATCCATTATTTTTCATGTAATTTTACCATTTTTAATTATTTTTTAATGCTGACCAATTGTTTCTATAGCTTCAGCAACATATTATTTTTCATAATTTATCGTTATTTGTAACTTTACTAACAGTTTTTCTCAACATTTTATATAATGTCAATATTTACTATATATTTACTTCAATTTTCATTTTAAGAAAGCTCGACTCGACCATTTTGAAACTGATAATATTTTCTTAATTCTTAATTAACTATTTACAATCAATACAATTTTTCTATTTTTTTTAAGAATCAGGAAAAATGAACTTTTCATTATTAATCTGCATATTTTTGTAATACCGTAACAGATCAGAATAATGAATGTGATATATTTTTAGAAGTAACGTCGATATCTTGACTTCGATCTTGGACGGCCTTTCATCATGTTTGTAACTTTTACATTTTTATCAAACTTTCGTCATCGGAGCAATTATAATGTAAATGCGTTTCGGTTAAAAGTACGTAATGTGTTAAATGCGTACTTGACGTGTCAAACAATCATTAGCCGCTGCATTCAGTATTCCTCACCTGCGTAAGAGACTATGGTACCGATGCGAAATATAAAAGCAGTAGTTCCATGCGTTATTTCACCAGGGCTTCCGGAACGACTTTACGAGGATGCTACAGGGAATTACATTACGACCTAAGTGCATATTTTACAAATGAGTTAACCTTCGTTTTTTTTTCGGTCCGGCCATTAAGTGAAAATTTCGACCGTAACATTTATCAACGAAATTAATTGCAGTAAAAAAATGCATAAATTCCTAATTTTTCATAAATGTTACATTTTTTGTTTACAAAGAATGAATAAAATTAGACTTCAATTAAAAAACTAAAAAAAAAAAACTCACTAATGCATTGCAGGCATTCGATAGTAACATTTACTGGAAATACAATGTATTGTTCGTTGTGTGAGTACATGCGTTATTGGGTTAGATACGATGATGCACATCTACACACAAAAGGCAAGTATTTTACCTCGGTCACGTATTCGCGATCGTAAAGTTTACACAAGGCATGATGCACTGGACGTTTCTGACATTATGCACTTTCGAGTGAAACGTGTTTATAAGGTCAAATAGAGAGACGTCGCTATCTCCTTTATTCTACGTATTCCATATTTCATTCTAAAGTGTTACAATGACGAAGTGAGTGTCTACGCTGATTTTTGTTGCATGCATACATGGTAATATATATGCATATATGATAGCATATATATATGATAATACTCTACAAGAGTATTTATATAATCGTAGACTCGTTAAAAATAAGGTCCATATTTACGTAGCACTTTATCATGCTTTTTGCTGAATCATTATTTTTTAAGCAAAAATATAGTATAAAATGTTATCTGATTGTATTATCAACGATTACGAATTATTTTTTATTGGCCCTTAGAGGACTATGAAAATATACTTGCACGAGGGGCCAACAATTATGTCAATGGCGCGTATAGTATATTTATTCTAGGATGGCCCCCCGCCTCGATGTATTTAAATAGACCTCAAAGGTCAACTAAAAATAATTCGTTACAGTTAAACTGTAGCATTTTTAATTATATTATATTCAACATTGTGAGACCACACTTCTCACTTCTTGATTTTATTTCACTCATATATGGCCACTGAAGAATTAGACGTTTAAAATATAAATTCATTAAAAATGTATAATTATTGTCAAAAGAATTAATTATTAAACAAAAAATGCGCAATTATATCGATTTTCGACGCAGACCTTAATTCATTTTTTTTTATTCAATTTATCTCAAACTGCATTCCGATACACTTGTTCCGATATAGAAACTCGATAGAGAATTTTAAGAAGGAGTAATTGGAAGTAAGCCAAAACTTCTCACCCAGGTCTACATATATACATTTGCGAATATTGCGGCAAAATCGATTTGAATCTAACAATCAACAAAAGCGCGGAAATTTTCTCTGCATTGAAACTTGGGACTGTACATCCTTTCCGACAACTTATTGTGGGGTGCCTGGATTACGTATTTGATTCAGGAAGACCTTTCACGTGCATATCACCACGGAATCTTCACGATGTTATATCATTCGGAAAAATCCTTTTGTCTTCGAAGTGCGTTATTGAACAATGGCTCTTATTAATTAATTATTTTTATTCGGTCATAATTACACCACTCTATAAAAGCAACCTAAGAAATCTGTAATATATTTGTATGAGCGTAGATTTTACCGCCCATCTTGTAAATATATAATACATTAAGTTCGTTATCAGTAAATTTATACATGTATATCTATACTGACAATACAAAAAAAAAAAAACAATAATCGGAATAACTATTATTAATTTATTATCATACTGTAAGGTAAAGTCTTGAATTAAATTTATGTAATACTAATAAGTTGTTTTTTTGATTTTTTTCGCTTTTTCAAGTATTTGAACATAAATACAGTATGATATAAGTACTAATAACTTCTTTTTTAATATATAGTTTTTATTTTTCAATCTGTTTATACTGATTATTATTAGTTTATTACACATTCAAAGCGATACAAAATTAAAAATGTTTATTTCTTTGAGGTAAGTCTTCACTTTCTTCAACTTTTGCCAATTCTTGTTGTTTTTGTTACTTTTTCAATTTTTTACGAATTTCCTCACAATGTCTTTTTCTATCAAATTTTATCAACGGTCATACATTTTTGTAAACTTGTATCGTTTTTTAATACTCTTCTAAATTTTGGTTTTCTACATTTTTCTAGATTTTGTCCATTCTTGCTAAATTTTGTCAATTTTTCATACAAAAACAATTATTTTAAAAGAAATTAAGACGATACAATTTAAAAATTTTTTTTTGTACAAAAACTGATCCTAAACCAGAAAGAATTCCAAAACGAAATTATAAGAAGCTGACTAAAGTTAAATGATACTATCCGATTTATTTATCTTCAATCAATTTTATTTGTTCATCAACTGATGCATATTTAGCAAAATTTTATTATTCTTCCCAAAGTCCATCACCGTTTGTAAAATTTCAACATATTTTTCGGCTTTATCCTCCGATTTATCAACTTGTGTCTATTCGACAACAAAAATATTAAATTTTATCATTAATCAACAATTAATCAACAGATTAATCAACCTACATCTGTTTTATCAATTTTCCGATGTTAAGTAACTCGTATCTGCTATCTATTAAGTCTCACTTTTTATCAACACTCTTATGTTTATCAACTCTAGTTTATTTTATCAACCCTCCTTTATTTTATCAACTGTTATCTGTTTTGACAACTTCCCTATAATTGATTAACTTTCATTTGTGTCCTCAGCTTTCCTCTGTGTCATCAACTTATCTAGGTTGTGTCAAATTTTATACATTATTTCTGATTTATGGGACACATTTTGCCTTATCACATTTAATGAATATATAATTTCTTCATTATTTATTGCATTAACTATATACATTTTTTTAACGACATTGTCCGATTGCTCGATTTTCAGCAATGTCAGTTTCATCAACGTTCACCTGTTTTATCGACTTTGATATTTTTGTCGACTATATTTTGTCAACGCTCAATCGATATTTATTAATTATATACAGGGTGAGCCATTTTAATATATGAAAAAGTTTACTAGAAAAGTTGTCTGAATTTTTGGGGTTCATATTCTGATGATTGCAATCATTATTGTTTGTCATCGTTTGACGTATTATCAGATTACTTTCGCTTTTCAACTTTAGTCTGTATTTTTTTTCAACTTTCGTCAATTGTATCGCCTTTGGTCCTTCTTAAACAACCACATTTTAAAACTTTCATTCCTTTATTCTTCAGGTATGATATTTCGTCAGACGTGTCACATTATTATTATTATAATTAGTTATTCTCGTAATTTACACTCGGCATAAAAAATCTACCATTTTTGCCCCTATCGCTATGGAAATTTGTCAAGTCCCGATAATGTTTTAACAAAAATATGTCTCGTGTACATTCGACAAAAATCTACGATCGTCGCACCCTAAAATCGCGAAAGTGACGTATTTTCGGCAGTTCCGGGTCGTGAATCGAGAGTGACGAAGGCTCCCCCGTCGGTGTCCCCCAGATCCACTCTGTTGCGTATGAAATGCACATCCGTTCCAGGTCGCGTATATATGATTGCTCGACACGTGTTTCGTAGATGAGACCAGACGATGCTCTCTCCGTGTATATACATACATATGTGACATATACACATATATATATAGTGAAACGAGGAGCAGGGTACTGAATAGCACGTCGTGTGCAAATGCCGAGAACGAATACGCGACGATTCATTGGGATGCATCTCGCGGCGGTCTCGCCGCCTGCGACCGGAAGTCCCTGTCATCCGCGCATTGTCAAGCTTATCCGGTATACCCGGCAGCGTCCTTATAGGAGGCGACATTCCCTGGAACGAGGTTTCCGCGACCATTGGGCGACGGGACAATTTCGTGATATTCGTCGGTATATTTTTTTTTTTTTTTGGCGTCATATCGCAAGCTAGAAACTCCCGATCGATAAGGATGTGTGCAATATGGCAATCCGACGATACGAAGAAGGTGGTTCTTTGTACTTTTTCGTATTTTGTATTCTTGAATTTAATGAGCAGTTTCAATTTACCCAAATAACACAATTACATCGATTGTACGTATATCGAGTACATCAAATGTACGTAGAATGGATGAATTATGGACAATCAGTGGACGAATAATGGACGTACAATAAAGGAATTATGGTCCAATGTACGGCCACTTTTCGGCCATGGACGAATGGACGAAAATTGGACGAATCATGGAAGTTCATTAGACGTACAGTTTTGATTGGTTATAATGCTGATACAGTAGAAATTACGTATTTTCCGCCCGCAACATAACGTTATTAGCCTCTTGATAGTTTTTGATATTTTCTTGTTTTCGTTTTGATAGTGACGAGTCCAGTCGAGACCAGTCGATATTAAGCGAATACCTTCTTGTTACAGCTGTTTGCGCAAATTCACAATGTATAATCGTGAACAATAGGAATAATGCATAATAGGTATCGGGTACCTCTTGGTTTAATATTTGTCATATACGACTGTCATGAATATGTAACTGTAGTCATATTGCAGAATTTTAAATGTATATATGTAAAGTGGGTTGCGTTGTAGGTATAATAAGGAAATTATGGACCGTTTGTCGAGATCTGATTTCATACGGTCGACACCCATTTGACCAATGAAGATAATGATCGATTCATTAGTCTCCACTCATACAGAAATTTGACCGAGTACATGGGTAGTGCTAACTTATACATCTTTTCATGACATTGTTTTGACGATTTTTGTCAATTTCGTTATTTTTTTTGTTTTTGTTATTTTTATACATTTTTGTATGTTTTGTACATTTTGTTTATTAGCAATCATTTTTATTTTTAATCAAATCATCTTTATCAAGTTTTTGTACCTTATCAATTTCGGTCTTCTTTAAAAATACTATTCATCATTGGTATATCAATTTTTCAATACCATCACTTTTGCGTTTTTTTTTTTTTTAATATTTTGCATTACCAAGTTTCATTTTTGTTTGATAATTTTTGTTTTTGATAAATTTTTGTTTTTAAATCAATATTTTGGTTGTTTTTGTCTTGTTTATTATCAACATCAAAGTTTTCCTTATTAATTTTTGTATACTAAGGAGTTAAATATAATCATGCGCATAGAATAATATTTTAAGGATGCACCACTGCATGCCCTTTCCTGCCATTTATTATATTAAAACCCATCGTCCTCTATATGGACAGATTGTAATATTATTTTGTTAGGAAAATAAAAGAAAATCAATTGTGTCACTTTTTAAAAATACATGTTGTTTTTTTATCACTTTTTAATTTCTTGTTACATAATTATTTATTTATGAATAATTTTTGTATTTCATCTATTTGCGTTGATTTTTGACAAATTTTTGTCTTTAATCGTTTTGTTCTTGTTGCCCTTTTTTGTTACTTATTATGTTTTGTTTGTCCCGAATTTATGTTTTATAACTAATTTATTTTTTTAAATCAATTTTTCGTTTGTTCATTTTCTTTTTTTACTTCATACTTTCTTTCTTGATTCATTTTTGCTTTTTATACTATTTTGTTTACGATCATTTTTATTGTCAATAATTATTCGGTATCTAGAAATTGTCCTTAGCTTCAATTTACAGTGCATGTATTTAAAAACAATATTTCATACGTACATATAATCGTTTTTTAGAAATGTACAAAGAAAGCACATGACAATTCAATAATTCGAATTTACTGCCTTTACGGATGAATAATTTTCAATTATGAGTGAAATCTAATCACGGACAATAGTTCCCTCTGCAATCGACTCTGATTCATAAAATGCCATTATAGGTTGAAATAGTTTCACTGCAGCTACCCAAGAAAGCTTCGATTAAAATTCCAATTACAGACTTTCTGCTGTAATATATACTGAAAACACAATCGATCTTTTTCTCTGCAATTGAAGCATACATTGAATAGAATTTAATTTAGTCGACTGGTTATTTCTATTGAAACTATTGAAATCTATTGAAATATGTTATTTAAAAAGTGATGTTTTCAGATGGTAAAAACATAGTATAATATTATAATCTAACTTAATCGATTACTTCTGATATTGCACTAAGCCTTCATAAAAAAATGAAAAAATTTTTTTAAAAAATTATAAAAGACATTTTTTAAAATGATTTGTAAGTTTCTTATTTTTGTATATTTTTTTAATATATTTATCTCGAAAGCTTTAGATTTTCCACTTTTTTCCGCATACCTTCTGTTTTTACGTTTTACGATTTTTACTTTTTATGTTAATTCACACCGCTCTAAGCGTAATTGGAACCCCAATCTTCAATTCTCGCTTATGTACACTTACAATGATATGCAGTTGCATTTTACTAATGTCATCAAATTATTCAGTAACAGTTTCATCAACTGTTCATCAACAGTAACACCAACATACATGGTTTCGTAACTTTTTACGCCATTTTTTGATGTCAATTTTTAACACATCATTTGTCTTTCTTATTAATTTATTAAGCCTTTCCAACTTTTACTAATTCTTTGATATTCAACATTTATTTTATTTTTTATTATTTTTTGTAAAATAAGATCTTTTCAACTTTTATCCATCTTCTTCATGACTAAGTACTCAACTTCATCAATGATAATATTCCTATTTCCGCTTGTAGTGTAACGACAATTCTCTATGACGTCTTTTCAACTTGCTTCCGCTTCGATTATTAAAACAATGTTTCATATTAACATATTTACATAAAAATATTCATTCTCGAATAAAATTTCAATCTTAAACAGTAACATTAAAAACGGTATACCTCGAATTATTTGCAGGATTTGCAGGATATTCGACACTGAATTACAAGATTTTACGAGTTTGTATGATGTAATTCCTGGATTTTTAAAACATTTTTGTACTCCTTTCTCTCCCCTCACGACGTTATTGCAAATAACAAGGTAGTAACGTTCCAGACATTTCATAAATTCCTATATAAATAGAGTAAACAAGGACAACATCAGTTTCCAAAAGAATGCAAGCATATATAAATTATGATTTTTTTAAAGGTACTATATACGAACTGAAAAGTACTGACTTTGACTTGAGTTTACGGTCAAGAGCCGGATTTGAACCATTCATATGACGAAACCAACAAATTTATTACAGTCAACATAAAAATGACAACTTAACAAAAAATATTAACATTTTTTATATATTCATTATTCAGTTTAAAAAAATTGATACTTTTTTATTAACACAATTTAACATTATTTACCTGCATAAAACGATGCACATTATAAATGTGTTCCATTTGATTTCAATGGAAATCATCTTAAAATGAAAATAACATGCGTAAATATTCATATACATTCGTTTCATGTTTCAGTCATCTATAACTGGCGAGGCGATACGCGTTACGGCCTTCCACTCGAAATTGGCGAGACCGTACAAATTCTCGAAGAATGTCTAGGTAAGCGATAATAATTAAATGCACCTTTTGTTTCTGTCGTTACACTGTACAGTCACTGTTTCACGTTTAAATGCGTTTTCTCACCAATAACATAATACAAAGTCGTATATACGATGTTTTCCTGTTTTTATGCAGGGCGGAAAAGTCTTTTTTGCGCACCGAACAATAAAATGATCTTTATATGGCGTATAGTGAATTATGTTTGCTAAACATAAAAGGGGACAAATTCGTACTTTTCATGCAGGTGTGTCAAAAAATTTGATTTTACGTCTTCGAAGTAACAAAAATTCAGAAGTATTCGTTTTAGCCCTTTTCTGTTTTTTTTTTTTGTTTTTTTTTTTGTTTTTTTTTTTTGTTTTTTTTGTTTTTTTTTTGTTTTCACGCCTTCCAAGCACTAAAAATGAATTATACTTGTATAAAAAAATGTTATTTTTATTATTTCTGGGTCATTTAGTCTTATTTTCCGCCCTGTTTAGAATTTTTAAAACGTTTTTCACTAAAATTTTTATTTGTCAATATTTTTACTTATATATCAACATCAAAACGTGAATGACAATCTACAGTTTTGAGTAATAAGTTGAACATGTATCGGTGAATATAGGTGTTACCTAGACTGGCGATAAACCCAACTCACGTTGAAGACGCGGGTCACGATGTCACTCTCGCTACAACGTCTCGCTTTCTATATACCCGACACAATGTATTACGCGTCCTTATTCAATTATTTACTTTTAAGAAGCTTCTATTACATGACAACTGACAAGTGACATATTCAACAAGATCTTAATTATCAGGACAAAACTTTATCATCAGTTTTGTCTTTATCCGACATACTGCGGATTACGCAATTTCGAAATTTAATAACGACATTTAATAGTCATATTTGTATGTGTGCGCAATATTCTTATATACAAGATTGTTTGTTTTGTTTAAATTATTTTCATCATATATCGACAATATTTATAATATTTTTGATGTTTTAAGGACCAAGTTACGAGTCCGTAAATTTAAATTTTAATTCATTTTAAAAAACCACACTAAAATTTAATTCATTTTTTAATTATTGTTAATTATAATTACAATTTTTTGTTTATTTTCATTTTTACGTGTATTCTTTGAGTCTTTCATCGATGAAAACGTTCTATATTTCTGCACTTCATCCACTTACATAGTCTTAACAATTTTCATTGTTTATAATTAAAAAATTTTGTTAATTTTGGTCATATTTTTTTTTTTTTTTTTTTTTTTTTATCGAATTCAACATATATTCATTTTATTTTATTATTTTTTGAATTCTGCATTTCATGTCATTTCGTAATTTTGGGCTTTTGGTTTAAATGTGTCAATATTCATAACGTTGTAGTTTTATTCTTTTCTTTATTCTATGGAGAAGATCAAATCAAAGGACGGTTTATTTTTTTTTCAGTGATATCACTTTTTGTATAACTTTCTTACCTCACGTCTAAGAAATAGACAATAATATTAAACAAATTTTGATGAAATTACGTGAGAATGTTTGTTGAATTGGTATAGAGAGCGTTGCTGTCGACAATTTTATTTTTGGAGCAAGTAGAAAGAACGCTTATAAATTAGAAATTTTCTAAATGGAATTATAATATATTGGACTTGAACTTTTGCCAGTATCATCAATAACACTTATCAGTACTAAAAGAAAATATTTGGTAATTTTAGCTAAAACCAAAACTATAATTAAAACTAAAAATGGATAGTTGAAATTACTAAACATTTTAGTTAGTGCATTTAACTCCTTGAGGTGTAGCAGTGACCCAGAATACCACCTTTTTATTTACATCTTTTCTCTCAGATTGCACGCTTGTATCCAAAAATTATTTTATGCAATGGTAGAGGAAGCATTGTGGAATGTAACAAAAATAATGATAACAATAATGCAGTCAAGCAACATTATAAACAAATATAAATAAATAAATTCGATTTTTTATTCATTATTGTATGAATTTTTGGGTAATTCAAAACCAAATTTCGAATTCGGAATTTTTTTAGGGTCGCTCATTACGAATTTGAAGTCAGTTTTCAAAATTCAAAATGACGGATCGAAGTTGTCGTTCACATGCTAAGATATCACTGGATTTTACTAAAATTTGAATTGAGTGGTTTTTTTATTAGGCACCATCTTGAAGTCTCCATTTTGAATTTTAAAAATCTCAATTCAGATTCGTGATCAGCGAAAGCCGTAGCACAATACTTTACATAAAAAACTGTTCATATGAATGATGTCTATACCGCAAAGGATTAAACTGCGCTCAGAAGAATATCACGCATATTCATGTCTTTATTAAGTGTTACAGCATCGCATTCTCCGCCATTATCCATAATTGAATTTTAGCATTCTCCTTCATATAAGTACTACTGTCAGGAACTAGCACGAAAACGTAATTTCAGTCTTTGTTTATTATTCTTTATTTCCCGATGTTTTCTCATGTATCTTTTGTTTTTTTTTATGATGAATACGTATTTAAAATAAAAATAAACAAAAAATCCAGATTGACCCCATCGAAAAACATTAATAACTAAATTAAAACATCATAAGAGGACTTCACTGTCTTCCAGAATATAAGATTTTGAATATCTAGATAAACGTTTCCTTACGTTTAATATCAATGTACCTTAATTGTTGGACAATTATTGACTATATAACGTTTATGTAGAATTTAAGTGTAGGTTTATTAGCCAACATTTAGATATTTTATATATATATTTCATAATCTTGCTTCATTATTTTCAAGTTCTTACTTACCAATATGTTAAATCGGACTAATTGTAAAATTATGTAACTCAAACTGAACTTTATAACTTCATTCTGTAAATTTGTATCAAAGCTCTTTTAAGTTAAATAGGGTATAATTCATCGCGAGCAAAGTTCGCGAAACTTTTTAATAAGACGGGCAATATAAAGTATGGAATTATATTGTGTTTGTCTGGTGGCTAAATTGCAGGATGGTTCCGGGGATTCTCGACGAAGAATCGGGCGGTAAGGGGGATTTTTCCGGCCTCTTACGTGCACGTAAAGCCGTGCAAAGTCGAGAACGAAGGCCTCTTCGAGTCGGTTATTCCTTTGGAGGATCCGGTTATACGAGAAGTCACCCTTGTTCTTCGAGAATGGGGAGTAATTTGGAAGAGGCTGTATGTGGTAAGTTAGACCTCATCTAAATTTCATGCATACTGAAGCACAGTGGCGAACGCGCGTGCAAGACGTGCGAAACTAAGGCAATTTCGAGTGATTTCGAAATTGTAATTTGGATTCTGACGTACAAGCAAATGGAATCCTGCAAGTCTCAGACCGTTCTATATATACAATATATTCGTTCCACCGACTGGAATGAATGGAGGTGGATGGACTCTCTTTCAACACTGAATCAGGAGTAATTCGCAGTGATTGAGTTCGTACACTGCAAACAATAATAGTTAAGTAATGATACAAGTGTGCGAAAGTTGAGACATTTTCATTTGCTTGTATGGCGTCTTGAATACGTGTAATATTTGTAAGTTTTACTAAATAATTGCAATTTTCGAATTCACTTGATGCTTGAAAGTGATGTTTAATATACAGGAAAATCATTATTTTTAAGGATTTCAATATTTAATATGGCAGATTTAAAATGGTGGACCTGAAACTTGAATTTAAAGCTGATAGAAGTGATTGTGGCAATACTGGATTTTACCGTATCATTTTTAAAAACGAAATGAAAATGTCGGATAGAATTTTATGGATCAATTTTCATAAAATAAAATATAAAAATAGTTATATGGCTATTAAATTTTTGTTTTAGCTTTTTTAATAAAAGTTCAAATTTTAAATTTGTAATAGTATGATTTTTTTATTTTCTGTTCACGCCATACTCAATCTGCCATTTTGAATTGGAGACGATTAACAGTCTAATCACTTCAGATTGAAATTTAACTACTTTAGAAACTACTGGATACTAAAGGCAGTTCATAATTGTTCTGAATTTGTGATCGCCATCTTGAATTTAATTTTTTTTCATATTCCAGCTATAACTTTAATAATTATTTTATTATATTATAAAATTTTTAATTATAATTATACTTATAATTAATTATAATTATAACATAAAATTATAAAATTATTAAATTATAAAATGTTATTATATTATAAAAGATATAATAAAAAAAGAATAATTAATTAATTTTCTATTATAAAATTTCAATACTTGCCGTTTTTTTATAAATAATAATGTTTTATATATAAATAATAGCTTTTGTAATTATAGTTTACAATGTTCTGAACTTTTTAAGGTATTTCAAAGAATTTTAATCCCCAAAGCACTATAGAAAACAACTCGTTCATTACGTCATATTTGTTATTTTTTACATAAATTGAAACTGTATTGTATATATATTGTATATAATTCCTGAAATCATTTCAAGCATACTCTTTAAATCTCTTGAAGTGAAATTTCAGGCCAGAAAGTGTGAAATATCACATCACTCTGAAAGAATAAACATTTACTTTTCGAAAATTGGCCCGATTTGAAATATTTAAAAGTCAACATTTAATCATATTTTAAATGGAGATTAATTTCACTGCAACGAGTTTGTCTAATTTGTGTCTATTTAATGGCCGCGAGAAAATAAATAATAGAAAAGAAGAAGAAAAAGAAAAAGAAAATATGTAAACGCTATCCATTAATCTATGTAGTTTTATTTATAATTTAAATATTAATATTTATAATTAAAAAAGTCGCAACGTTGACATTATATACAATACATTCTTGTCAAGTTGAAACTTTTTCGTTAAAACTGAAAGTCAACGGACAAAGAACCTGACTAACAACACAACTTATCTCGTTAGCAGAGTAAAAATACATTACATTTCTTTTAAGATAATTTTCTTGTATTTCCGGTAAGAACACTTTAACCCCTCCCAGAGGGAGATGACTTTTGTTATCAGGATTCGAAATTAAAAGGACACACATTTGATGTATCACGACCTGCGACTATAATATTCATTCTTTATCTTACCTAAATATATTCCGCAGAAAGTATGGTTTAATGAACGGCTATGTTTTTTGGGATAGAATCACGTTCATTCTTTGAAAATCTAAAATTTCACTCTTAAAAATATATTTTAGTTTAATTTAAAAAATATTAGGAATATTTATATCTATTACAATTAGAAGACGTTTGAGGGATAATGTCATACTTTTGTTTCAATAACTTGTTGTGCATTAATTGTTTTGTGAATTGTTTTGTATTAAAAAAAGTCTTGTTTTATAATGGTTGACCATATAGGTATTTACAAATAAATTTTAATTGGTTATTAGTTTTTATTTTAGAGTAAATTAATAGAAAAATATAGAATATCGGCAATGTACATTCTTTAAGAATAACAATGATAATTGACAATTAGTAAGGATAGTTTCTTTGATGGAAATTACAAAACCTATTGTCGCACTTAAATAGTGACACTGAACAGTTCATAAACTGGTTTCGCGATGGCAGCACTTCACACAGACTTATAACAATTAAGCAGAAATCATACTTACCACGGATTCATTTTTAATTTTTATCGCGTAGTTAATTACGTAGTTAACTAAAATTTGAAAAATAATAAACTGACTTCAATTGTTAGGTATATTTTTTAGACATTAAATACCAATAAAAACCAGAAAAATAAATATAAAAAAAAAAAAAAAACATAATAAAAATAATTAACATTTGATCAGAAGATGATAGTTCAACCGATGATGCAATAAATTTTTAAATTTTATAATGAATGTAGCTAATTAAATAATCTGTAAATATAAAGTGATTGTAATTACAAAAAATTAGTGAAAATCTAACAAAACTAGAAAAAACGTTCAAAAAAATCATGAAAAATTTGTACAGGCTTATTCTCATTAATTTCAATAGAACATTTTGCACTTCGAAAATACGCCAGTTATACGTACGAAGTGTTACATTCGATATATGAAAGAAATAGGGGAGTTCCCCTACGCATTACACACGAAAAAAAATTCAGTTACTATATATATGCATATTAAAGTTTAATGAAGTTTTGGCTATATATCACAATATTATTGTATTTAAAACGATGCATCATCAATCACTTTAATAGGTTCCTCGTTAATTTGCCATCAATCAAAGTGAATAAATTACAGCTTCCTTTACACCTTCCCTACATGAAGAGTAAATTGAAAATTGGAAACGCCATATATTCCCTACTTTACATTTTTACTGGGAAGATTTCCTAAATTCACTATGTGTCTGAACAGTACAATCGAAGAAAAATTTATAAATAAAATTATATATCTTTTAATTGTACTTTCATTAATTCAATATGAAAGTTTAGCAGTCGGTATTGCAGGATGTTTCTTATACCGATCGCGGCGATAACATCGTTGCATTTTTACTTTCTGTATTATAATAATTGAGACGACATTTTTCTAAAATTTAGAACTTCTATTATTATTCTATTAAATTTAGAACTTATATAATTTAATTTAATTTAATTTATTAATTTAATTCATTAATTCGTTTGATTTGACAATTTTGTTATAAACCATTTTATATATTATGTTTTGTAAATCACAGAATCATTTTGAAACCAGGACGACCAATAGTCTGAATATATTACATTGTCCGCATTTTGGCAGTCGAGTATATTGGATAGTTTCCAACAATGGAATTAAACACGTGGTTCCCGCATAATGCATGGCGAATATATCTGTCTTAAAAATACGAGATGTTGATAAGATCGTTTATACTTTATACTGTAGAGCGACTATAATGATGGAGAAATAACTGATTTATCACGTTCTATTATATAAAATGACGATATTTTATTGCACTTTATTATGCTTTTACTTTTTATCGTGCCTATCAACTTTTGTTCCGTTTCGGAGAAAAATACCTACAATAACAATCCCGGAAAAACTATTTGGTTTTTATTATGGTGTTAGCTATATGTTTTATCCGTTTATCATATTAACAACATTAAGTATTCTGTACACTCTTAATTATTATCTTTCATTATTATCAAATCTAAATGTTTTAAACGACACCACCAATTTTTAATTGGTAAACCGGACAATTCTAAAATAAAAAGTAAATTATAAATAAAAATGTGTCCACCATAATGTGTAATATTTAATTCGGCAGAATTATATATACATTTTAATATGATTATATTAGTTTCTGTTCGTTTGTATTTACAAAAGGATAGTCGAAAAAAAAACACGTTATTAATACAAATCGACAGTAAAGTATTAATGATAAAAAAAAAAATAAATTTAAAAAAAATCTTATACATAATTATCAATATTGAACACTTGAATACGTCAGTTTCGTTTTTATATAACATAAGTCTCATTCGAAATACTACAAATTGCACACAAGTAATTATCTTCCATAATACATGCTGCGTTATCCATATCCCGTGACTACATATTTCACGCTACATGCAAATGAAAGAAATGTTTAACGTAGTATCGACTGACGTGTGTTTAACGTTTCGTGAAATCAGTTCTGTTCCGTGCATTTTAAGCTTAAGACCTTGATTTATCTAAAAAATTCGGATCATGTTAATGAAAGTTAGTACTTGTTTAATTCAATTTGAATAATTTGATTGAATAATCGTCATTATGAATTTATTTAAAAAGTGAAGTGGCTTCCAAATCAATTTACTGATATATAGTATATATACTGATATATATATATATATAATATGAAGTTTATAAAATATATAGATATATAGAAAGTGAATTTCTACTTGAGGGTTTCTCTTTGTCTTTATTCTGTTTTTTCTTTTCGTTATATGGCGATGGTATTTCAAGAATTTTTAAAATATTGTTAGTAATTATATCTAAAAATTCCGTAAAATTTGATAACATCTTCTGAGAGATCTTTTATTCTTTAGAAGACGAAATTATTTAATTTTATTAATCATAAAATTACTTTGAGAAATATTTGAAACTTTGCAATCTTGTAGGTGCGGTGATTAACGATTCATTTCCATATTTTTTGTGGATTTAAATATATAATACTGTTACGTTCTCATCACATTTTCCGTCAACTAATCTTAATGTAGCCTCTTTGAAAATTACATTTTGAAAACAATAATTTATTATATTTTTAAAGTTTAAAGTGTTATTATTAATGGAAGTAATACCAAATTATTGTTGCCAACAAAAATTGAAACTTTAAAAACTAATGAATTTAAACTTTTATTTTTTAAATAGTTAATAATTTAGTAAAATCGTGAGATTTCAACCAAAAACCACTTATTTCCTCGCGAAACAAAATCTGTATGACTTCACTAAATGAATTTTTAATATTTCAGAAATTAACGTCGATTGTTTAAAAATATTATTGTTTTTCATATTTTTATAACAATTATATTCGTTTTAAAGTTAATGTCGGAAAATTCATTCCGTGAAGCCACGAAGAAATAAGAGCCCTTTGAATAAAATCCCCTAATTTTACGTTTTAAACAATTTTTTAAGAATAAATATTCAATCACATATAAACGTTTATTACTTTCGTTATTTATTTGTTTTAAATAAAACTTTCTTTCATTAATAGTGCCATGAGTAATAACATTTTGAATCTTAAAATTTCAATAAAACCAATTATCGTCTTGATCATGAATTACAATTACAATAAAGTGGTTTTTCTAAAACGTGATTTTTATTCTATCGACTCTATTATTAATCGTTTATCCAAAAATAATTCGAATTTTACCGATTTTCAGGAACGAGAAACATACAAGTTCAATACACTGCGAAAAGTCATGCGCGAACTGTTGGAATGGCGAAGACAACTGCTGGCTGGTACCCTGACTACAGACCAGACCCGGGAATTGAAATTGCAGATAATCAACAAGATCGACTGGGGAAATCGGTAAGTAGTCGAATGTTTCAGGTTCCCAACTCTCTTATACGATGTTGAAAAATTTCTATACTGATCGAAACGAAGTACATATATTATACATTCAAGATTCGAGAATAAAACAATTCCGCTAGAAGAAAAAGTAATCCTTTATTTCACTAATCTAAAATTCACAATTGCTTCTTATTAACGTCGTTGCACAGATTGGCAGTCTTCCTCTCACTTTACGCGGCGTAATTAATTATACTCATTGTAACGAATTAGCATACAATTCTATTATTCGCAAAAAGACTCTTACAGCTAAATATCATCGTAACGAAATACGAAAGGCACATCGTAGATTAACTATTCATCATCAATATACTCTAGATTTGATCATCCGTATTCTGAGTTTCCCCCGAAAGTCTATTACCACGACGTATTACTCAAGACGGGGCTACATTTATGTATAAACTATATATATATATATATAAATCGAGCTTTATGAACTACGTCATAGCAACATTACCGTTCGCGAGTGCATTCCTTTCGTTCGTCGTCCACCTTTCAAGACCTCCTTCGGCTGTCCCTTTTTATTTATTGCTACGACGATGTCGTGGGATAAGACGCGGCATTTTGATATTATGCTTCCCAGTCAGCGCGGTCAGTTTATCGTTGCTAAAAAAAAAAAACAAAAAAAAAACTGGTGACATCCGATTATTACGAGGATAACACTACCGAGTACTTATTCGCTGTAAATGTAATCCGCGCGATGGCGCTGATGCACGCGTCGGGTCCCGAAGCTGTGCGAAATCACACGAAAGAAGAGAATACCTTGAAAGACGAGCAGCCCCGAATATTATATTAAAAATACACGAATATCACGCAAAAATCATGTGGCACGTGACGACGATGGAGATATACAGACAGGCGACTTTAGGAAGGCTACTTTTCAGTGTATAGAGATTAGGCAGTGTCACACCTCCGTGTATCTTTCTCGGACACCGGAAACGGCGCTCAGATCGTACATTCCAACCGGAACTTGTACATCACGAATCGAAACATTGCGCATCGAAGGAATTTCTAAAAAATATATAATATATTCGTATATAGATATAGAATTTCTATATTATGTCGAAAACGCGCGAAATTGTGTATTCAGATTTTCCAGCGATGGACACGTCGAAAAAAGTCTTTACCGTCGTCGCGGGCGAGCGGCAACTTTCGTGCGCTTTCCGAAAAAGAAATAGAGATATAGATAGAGAGAAAAAAATAAAATCTATCGCGGCGATCGATGGATTTGCGTCAGGAAAAAAGCGAGAAACCCGCACCGACGTCGTCGATCGCGCGTCGAAACGTATCGTCGGCGAGTGCCTGCTCGGCGCAGTAGAGAACGTTCGAGTCACAGCCCATGGCTTCGAAGGGTCGTTCGACCTCCCGTCGTCGGCCTCACACGAGCCTTCCTCTCTCGGGGCCTCATTATTTTATCTTTTTTTTTTGTTTTTCTTTTCTTTCAAGCGTAGAAAATTTTAGAAAAAATGATATAAAAATCTAACATCGGAGCGACCTCCGGTCGAGAGGAAGACTTCGCGAAACCGAGGACTAGCATCCTGTAGTGCTGTAAGGGGGCTTTGTGCCGATTGGAAACTCGCCAAATTACCAGTCGATCGAACAATTGCGCGAATTTGCCGCGCGCGGCTATCACAAATGGCGCTTTTAAATCTCCGTGTCCTTTGTAAACTTCTCCATCTCGGGATAGATGATCGGCGACATCTCCAGGGTGCTTGGCGCCGAGGGCACCGACGTCGGTGACGCCCCTCCGGTGCTCGAGCTCCCTCCGGTCAGGCAGCGACAGAGTTCGTCCAATACCTCATTGAAGGCCATTATATTCATGTTCTGACCGAGCAGATGAAGCAAGAGAAAGTCTCCAACCTGAAATCGAAAAGGTGATTTTGATATCAAGTCATCCAACGATCAAATTATGTGCAGTCTCAAAGTGGTTGGTTTTTGCTAAAACTAAAGATGAGCCGGTATGTACTTCAATCAGACTAAACCACTATTGTAGCGCTATTTACTAGTCAGTATTTTCAATTCCGGTGTCAATATTCAATAATAAGCTGTAGACATATAATAAACGGACTAACGAACTGAGGGACTGACATACTGGACAGGCCTATAAGATTGATGGACTGAATGGACTAACAAATCTGATGAAGGACTGCTGTAAATAATGTGCTAGAATAATATCTAGGTTTGGTAAAGCAAGACATCGAAACTAGAAACACTGTCCGGTAAATAGAACGACGATTACTTAAAAATGGCTTACAATATGACTGACATGAGTATTATATTGAATGCATCCCACAACTTACTTGAGTTTTCCTAATCAACATACTGATGCCTGCCGGAGTACCAAACTTGAAACGTCTCTTGAGTATCGTTTCCCGTGTGCTCGGTAGCAATACTACCGCCATGCTGTACAACAAACTGAGTCCCGACATGATAGCCAAGATGATGAACCAGAACCAGAGGAAGATGTAAATCTTTTCGTTGAGAATGTTCAGTGCGAGCACACAGAGAGCGTCCAACTTCTGGATTGTTCCGGAAGCACCGAATTTGTGGAAGGTACACTTCGTCACTCTTGGAAACACCGTAACCATTGGGTCGCTTCGTTGCTCCTGGTTCATATTGCTGAACTTGAGGACGTCAGTGCCGTACGTCATGAACGCTCCTCCGAGGAATGTGTTGACGAAGAACATATTGCCGATCTGAAAGTCGTACACAATCATTAATGATCATCTAGGGGAAATGTCAAACCTAAATTGTCGTTAGCGAAACGCAAATCTACCGAATTAATATTTCGGTCTTTATTTCAGGTAAACCTAATAAATCCTTTTTGTTGGATTTCGTATAATTATATTATTTTCTACATCTTTTGGTTAGCCTCCAATAGCTCAGTCACTTTTGAAGGTGTTGCTTCATGGCGCGTCAACTCATTTCACAATTGTTTGGGGAATGAGAGTCTACTATGGAACAACAACATCACTTTGTTCAATCACATCCAGTTCCATAGACTATGATGGAAAGGATGTCTCCTTCATGACCAACGGCAACCTTTCCATCAATGACCATGGAGAGACGATGCACCATGGGAATTGTTAGTTCTGTCTTTAATTATTTTAAATTTGTAAATCCGAGAATCAAACAATATGTACTTACAACATTCACAAAATTAAGCGCTTCGCAGAAAAAGTAACCCGCGGCGTAGCTGTTGTGCAAATGCATCGTGTCAATAATGTAATGGACGAGTCTCTGCAACCTCGCCGTCCTCTCCTGCTTGCTTTCAAGGATAGGACCTCGAATGCCCTCGGAGATCATACGGATTTTGCCCTCTTCCCATTGTTTCCACATCCAATGAGGAGTGTAGAAAAGTAGCCCTTGGAAAAAGAGCATGAATGGCACCCACTGGTAGTACGAGTGGTGCGTCTTTTCGCCCGTGTCCCCGCCAAGACCAGGATGGGCCACGTGAGTGCCGACCCGACTCGCGGTGGTTTCGGGCATGGTAAACGTATACGTGATCCAACAGAACGTATTGATCACGTGTCCGGGTACTGCTCCATCTGATATGCAGTGTATTGGGTCACCTTAAAAACAAATATGTATTTAGATTTATGAATACAGATGACGATTTGTATTTATATTCATCACTTTTTTATTATACAGTTTTAAAAAGGGAGTAACCCCAATAGGACAATGTCCATTGGACGTCAATCAAGTAATGACTTCTTGAAAGAATGCTTGTCAATAGTATAATGTAAAAATGATTGAATTTCGATGAAAATTGGCCGTGTTCAGACATTTGATATCCTATTAATTTCTAACTAATTAGTTAGTAGTTTGGCAAGATGGTCTTTGAATACAGAGATGTATCCGAATTGGACGTATAACTCATGAAGATAGCTCTACTGTAAAGCCTTATGTTACTGACGTAATTTGTGGTATATTTATTATATTTCACAAGTGATTTATCCCGATGTGATCTACTGCTAATGTGGTCAATATCAGCAACATCAATATTGATACCTTAGTGAAATGTCTACAAATCTTTATTTCTGTATTGCAATACTGGATATATCGTATAATTTACAATTATTACAATCAGTATGGCAGAACTTACAAATCAGAGGTATTCTACTGTAAATGTACAAAACGAGTTTAATCACGATCAACGAAATATTGCTACGGCATATTTGCTAAATAAAAAAAAGATTACATTAATCCAGATCATAAACTCGCAGAACTCGTAACCTGATTCCAGATAGGCGATATTGTCTCGCGTCACACGAAACTGTCGAAAAGCAGTGACCATTTAATACACAGTCGGTCGTTGCTACACGAAGGTCACACATGGCTTCTGCGACGTTGGAACTGTTTATCTGATGATTATGTTACATCAAGTATAATTGTTCGAAAAAACAGCACTAATGACCGCGTTTTAATAATTATGGCAAAATTTCTCAGATTGAGGCTTGTGGCATTGTAGAAACACAATAATGCATCTACTTTTAAACGTACAAGAAGCATTTCTTTTTTTTTTTTCAAAAAATGAACTTCACTGCATGTTTGTATTTGTAATAAGATATAAAAAAATATTGAAATATTTAAACAATTGTTTCCTCTATAAACTATATCCATCGTATTCTTGGCATCTTCAAGTATCGAATAAGCCAATAAAAAATAACAATTTTTCAAAAATTCTACTTTAAAGGAAAGTTTAGGTTTAGTCAATCTAATCTTTGCTAGTTCGTTAATTTGCAATTAATATAGTCAAGGTTTAAATTGCTTGAATCGCACTTTTGCCTGAGGAATTATTTTCGTATCCATGAGAAAATCTCAATTGTTAAATACTCGCATATGGTATAAGTTAGCAGTGTAAGGTTATAGATGAATTAATTGTTGTATGTAACAAATATTTTTTATTTTCAAGATTGAATTTATAAAGACGATTATTATTATTATTATTATTATGTTAGATGAAATGTTATTGAAATTTATGAAAAATGTCTTTTCATGAAAGAGATACCGTGCTAACGATCGATTATATTGATACATGAAAATAATCCTCTAAAATTTCTCGGAGTGGTATTTGAAACTCTGCGGCAGAAAATGGAGCTTATCTAAAATTTCTTTGCGACTTGTAGACGAGGAAATTTAAATTCCAAATTATAAGAAATGACATTTTGAAGTCGGAAATCCATTTAATAAACGTATTGTATGTAAAAACCTGTTTATAAATAAAAGAATTAAATAAAAATGATCTATTTTCTTTTTTATTTAACGAATAAGGCAATAAAATAAAAAAGGTTTCAACGAAATTCTTGTTTGGCGAGTAGCATTTAAGATTTGACAGATTATTGTTTTGTTTTCTTAGCGGAAATTTATAGTTACTCTTTTACTGACGATATGAACTTGTCACATCATCAAAAATAAAGTTTCACTACTTCAAAAGTCAACTGGAATTGATACTTCGAAGAGTGAAATTGCACTTTTAAGAGAGCGAAAAATTATCTCGTGACGGCATAATGACTCGATTATTACACTAATACTTATATCCAAGTGAATAAGTAGGAATTGTTACTTAAATTAAAATTGATTTCCTCTCATCACGTTTCACTTTCACATTTCTAGATTGTTTCATTTTCTAAATACAGAATTATCGAAATGCATCTTTTATAAAACACATTCTTTCTTTTATTATTTCCGTACCTTTCTGTTATTTCCATCCCTTTAATCCGCAAACAAACAAAAAATCATCAGAGAATCTCACAAATTTTAACGGCAAGAGAGATGAAATATCGCCGATATCTACGTCGGTAACATTGGGGGGACATTAAAGTGACCCTTTGCCCCCTCGCCTAAACGAGTGGAAAGGAAAGGTTAAATCACTAGTAGTCGGATTCTGGACTCACCTATTAAATTGTTCGCCGTAACGATGATGCAACAGGCGAATAAAATGGCCGAGGTGATCCGGTAGTGCGCCCTGAACACCATGTTATCGATGATGGCCTTGTCTACTAAATACCGCACCTTCACGAAGCCGGCGACGGCCGAGACGAGACCGAATACCGCCATGTTTAAGCGAGATTACCTGAAACGGAAACAATGGATTGTTGAAAAATGTTTTAATTTAAATTTATTTTTTGTCTTTTTTACTAATTGTAATTAGGTTCAAACTCATTCACACGTCAACCCATGAATGGGACTCTGAAAGCTTTGCTTTAAAATTCTGCACGAATTTCAGTGGCCTTCCGGAAGATAATGTCATTTGATCACTGCTGGCTCTTCCGGTCGCTACCGGGGAGATTGACATGTCGTCGCAAGGCTACTGGTGATTACAAACGAGTTCATTGATAATCCAAACGACTCATTTCGTTTTTTACGTTCGCTTTTCTTTTTATCTTTTTTCCCCCTAATTTTTAATGGCTTTCTTTCTGAGAATAGTCTCTTTTACTGTTCCTGCATAATTACATCAATCTAATTTATATAATTTGCCGATTTTTTAACTGAAGAACAAATTGTTTTTATTTTTTGTTTTTTAAACAGTGTGAATTTTTAAGTCATTGTTGTTGAAAGATTTAAGAAGACCTTCAGTCTTAGGAGGACTTTCAGAACTTTGAGAGGATATTTATAAAAGAATGAATTTTTATACGATTTACTAAAAATATCAGAAAAACCATGGATCAATCTGACCTTAAATAGACAGTAACGCCACCTATACAAATTTTCTTTCATTCCAAATTAAACAATTTCCAACGCTACAATTTATTTACCATGTACAATTTATAAAATAAAAAAAAGTTCAAAAATAAATGTTTATTGTGTTTGTATTGTACATATTACGCCATATTAAGTCCGGGTGCTGCAAGAAGCCAATTTCTAATGAGTCTTTCATACCGCACCATCCTTCTTTCTTCCCAGCCCATTTATCATCATCAATCATCATAAGTCAGCCGTAATTAATGAATGGACGAATTATCACGTGTATATCGCCGTATTTTCTACGCACGAATGTGTTTTCGAGGCACCACGTTCCCGGCGAAACGCATATCGATTTCCGCGTATAAATTACTTCTGAGCCGCATATATATACAAGCCCCGTTTCTCAACAATCTTACGCGCCGTTTTAATTGTTTCCCTGTCCCTTTTAATTTAAAAGCTAATTATATTGTTCCGTTGCGTTTCTGCCGTCTTTTTTCGGTTCCGTATAGTCGGATTCTTTCTTTTTTAGTCGGACCAGCATTACGTGTCTCCCTTTGTCGACTGGCTCTCTCTCTTTTGTGCCTATTATTTCTCTATTCCTTTCCCCCATATACCGCCTTGCCGTGTCCATTAGGGCGTCTCGTTGTTTCCTATTTTTCAGCTTCTCGACCATCCACTGAAAACGCCCACAACGCCAACCATACACAGCTGCCTCGCCCGTTCAGGCTCCCTGATATCGCGCGGAGCAAATGGAAGCTATCTCCTTTTTGTGATAATGTGAAAATCCGCGGTGGTGGGTCGACGCTCGTCAACGATGCTATACGCAGTCGACTTATGTATAGGTCAGTTTTACTTGCTTCTGTATATACCATTACCGTTCAACTAGCAAGGTTTATCATCATCCCTCGCAGGACAATACATTGGCATCTAACATATACCTCAACACTATCGTAAAACAATCGGCTCCGTATAGGTTTCTGTAATAAACTCATGCACGGTGCCGAAAACTATACCGACAGATCCCCTTATTGGTCGACTTATACAGGGTGTCCCAGAACTGGAGGATATAATTTCAGGAGGCGATTCTTCGTGAATTTAAATTGAAGTTTAGAAAAAAAAATTACTGTTTTTGCAATAACTCGGCCCAGTTTCAATCTATATTAACCAGTGAGGGCGCATCATTTACGTCTCCCCATGGACTCAATTTTTATTGAAACGAAACGTATGAGGATGCAAATTCTTCGTCTTTTCAAGCTCTACAACTTTCTTTATATGATATTTCGCTAGCTACTTCCCGGAATGAGTTAGATGCGAAAAACCGCAAAAAAAGGCAGTTTTATCCTTTTATGAGGCCATAACTAGCGAAATATTCATCTAAGATAATATGCTCTTAAAGGTGAATTGTTGGGCTTGAAAAAATCTTTAAAATGTGCCCTCACTCGTTAATATAGGTTGAAAATGAGCCGATTTATTGCAAAAACAGTAATTTTTTTTTCTAAACTTCAATTACTCGCCATTTAAATTCTATGCGTCGGATCGAATTTTGGTAAAGGACTTTTTGATTTCCAATTTCACGAAGAATCGCATCCTGAAATTATATCCTCCAGTTCTGGGACACCCTGCATATACATATTCGTTATAAAAAAAAACACACACACCCAAAATGTAAACATGATGCTCCTTTCGTTCGTTAGGATTTCTATGGCGTCGGGAATTTTTTGTTGAAAGTTATTATTTTCCGCCTCCATCTTTTAATCATTATTAGTCGTTGATAATAAAAATGCGACTTTTTTATTTGTCAGTCGAGGTCCATGTTGTGAAACCTTTGGAATGTTTATAAAATTTATATCAATTTATATTCATGAATGGGTGATTTCTCATTCGATTTTAGAAATTCAAAATGGCGGACCTTGCATTTCGGTCGGTGAGAAGCCGTTATGGATTTTCATGAATTTCCCAAATGTAAATAAAGTAATAGTGAAAAAATTCATTATCCATGACATTGGTTTCGCCATTTTGCTAAATAACAAAATACGTGAAAAATCTAGTTACTAAATTAAAAGTTATCATAAAATTTCAATGGTTACTTAAAAAAAAATGGATTAAACAATCGAGTTATCCACCGGTCTCGTCCGAACGTTTCGATTCAAATAATTATCTCTCTGAGAAATTTGATCGATGAAGCGTAATGTAAACCACATTGATTGAAGAGTAAGTATTAAGTAAGTAAGTAAGTAAGAGTACCCTTGGTTCGTCGTTCTCGAAATTCCCGATTCAAGCGTCCGCGTTTTTTTTTATTAGTTAATTAATGAACCACAGGTCGAGTGCGTGTCACTATTCGGGGTTAATTTACAGACGGACCCTGGACCATGCTTGCCCTCGCTTCTCCGTTTCCGTTTCAAATTTCAGCGATCGTGTATCTCGGCGTGCATTCGAAATTGGTCGCGTGTTAAATTTCAGGCCCCCAGTGTCAAGGACCAGCTTCTTCAAAAGTTTACGAGCCTTTTTGCTGATTGGATTAGGTGAAATTTTGGAGAAAATTGCCCAATATACGATTGGATCGAAATTGCTGTTTTTTACGGGTCCATAAAACATTTATGAAATTTCGCGTCACTTATAATTGATTTACAAATTGTCATCATTTATTGGAAAATTGACACATTGTGAATTTGAAGTTTTTGACATGGATCCGCCATGTTTGATTCGACATTTTGAATTTTGTAACCATTACACAAATTTCGTCCATTATTGGTAATTACAAAATTATTGATACAATTATTTGTAAAAGTATTACGTAATTTTCATTTGATATTTTAGATCAGCCATTTTAATTAGTTAAAATGAATTTGTTTGACATAAATAGAAAATTGCTATAAAGTAGCGTATTCAAGTATAATACAATCACGCAATATTCATGAGTTAAATATGCTATGTAAATATTCGCACTGTTTAGTCAACAATATTTGCTTTGAAATAAGAAAACGACGACCTGATATGTACATATGTACCATATTGAACCGATTATTCGGTTTTAATTACAAAATATGTTACTATTGGCGTAAATATTTACGGCTTGGACGAAAGATTGTCATTTAATAAATCCCATCACGAAAATAATTAATCGACGATAAAGGCAACGATTTCTCTTCTCGCGTATCAGGCATAAGAGTGGAATTTAAACTGCTTCTCGTATACCCCTCTTTGTTTGCAGGAATCGCCGAGATCATATTTTGCTCCCTGCCATACACGTTCGCATTTCGAGGCGAAATATCTTCGAGTTTGCCGTTACCCAGATCGATTTCAACTCAGTAATCTACTGGCATCGATGTCTGCTAACATCTAAATACGAAAACCGGTTTACTGGGCGATGATACCCTCGACCACTTGATTATTATTTCAGCGTTCCTAGGTTACGCGCGGAGCCTGTATTATATACTGTATAGTTCAATGCAGAGCTTTTAGATTTTAAGATTTCTTTTTTTCCTCGGTAAAACTTGGATGGATCGAGTCCTATATACTTGTCTATTACTTTTCTTACGATAACGTCATATTTAAACGATATTCCGTTGTTAATCGCCATTTTGTTTCGATCATTTTTCTTTTTGAAACTGACGATTCAGCCGTATTAGGTTCGCCATTTTAAATTTGCAGTACATCAATGTCTCGGCTAAATGTTTTCATTTTTCTCGCAACATTAAACTTTTTAGAAAGTCACGCGGGAAAACGAATGTAATTTTTCAACAATAGGTTTTGAATCGGCCATTTTGAATGTTTAAAATACGAATCCTGCCCGTGGTTGTCGCTTAAAACATCATCATATTATGTAAAGAAATATTTAAAAGATTTGCTATTTCCATAACGTTTGAAATAGAATTTATTTATTTGAATTCTAAACTTTTCAACGCGCCATTTTTAATTCTTAATTCTCTCGCCGTGTTTAGAATTAGCTACTTAATTCCTCATAAATTTCATGTAATTCTAATTTGTATAAAATTCGATTTTTGTTATTTCAGGAACACGTTACGTCAATCGTATACATAATTTCTTAGGCGCCATTTTGATTTTCCAATAATAATCAGCGCTATTCAGAATACTTTCAGAGTTCCCAGGTTCTAAAAAAAAAAAACCGCACGATACCGTTAAACGGCGTCATCGATCATATACAATGATTTTCCTCTTCGCCAAAATACCTCAATCTTCAATTAAGAAAGAAAGATATGATCCCGCTGCGCGAGATCATAACGAAATATTTGTAATTCAAAACGAGCCCGAAAAGCGATTTAATCGTCCGTAAAGTCGGAGTAACGCTTCCTACTCGCTTATAAAAGTTGTTTACAATTTATTTCTACACAATATCCTGCTGCGTGTCGATTTGAAGACTTGACAAAAGCCCGACACGAGTGTTTGCGATCTCGAAATTGGTAGCGTTTGATCTCTTCAAATCGGTGCGATCTTAAATAAGAGAGAGAGGGGGGGGGGGGGGCCCTTTCGGCCGATTCTAAAGCGGCACTCGGCGATGGGAAGCTGCGCCTCTCAAAAAGAGCAAACAATACGCGCGGTCCTTCTTCGGACTGACGAGCCAGGATAATTTCGAGTCGACACGGGGAATGGACTTGTAATTCTCGTTTCGCCATTATATACGCCGGGAGAGAACAATCATCTTCGGAGCTCATAAACGGCTCCTATATAGGCGTTCCACCGTGTGCGATCGTCGGCTGTACGGTGAAAGGTTTTCCTGCGGTGAGCTCCTGGCCAGACTACGACGGATTACAGTTAAGACGGCCCCCGCACGCGAGAGCGGGCATTTTTTTTGGCCGCTCGACAAAGATTTTCGAATGATCGCGCATTGCCCCTGGGTGGTAACACGCAGGGCCTTCTCACCCGTTCCAAGAACAGAAGGGGGCACAACTGCAAAAGTCTCGGCCAGAAAGAAGGTCGAGACCCGCGGCCAAGGCACAATGCATTCTCTCTCCCGACATGAATCGTAAAATCGCTCAAGGTCGCCAGGGGATAGGCAGATCTCGGTTCGATCGCACCATCGCACGTGGGAAAGGTATTCCGCGAGGTATTCCGCTCCTTTAAGGAGTCGAGGGGTACCAGCCTCGGGAATGGCGGCGGCTTCGTTACTGTTCGGGAACGAGGTCTTCGGGGTCTTCGAGGTGGGTGGGTGGTATAAACGAAGCCCGAGTTACGAAAATTGGATGTTCAACGGGTGGTTGAACTTTCAGGGCCCCGACGTGGGTTGCTGATTCCTGGGCAAGTCGCTCAACTTCCTCGTTCGACACTGGAAGAGCTCCTTACGCACCTCCAGTTGCCCTGGTACCATTTTCTACTCTTGACTGCAAACTTGAAGAACTACCATTTTCGGTTAGTTTGACCGATCATATATAGGGCGCAGGAAGTTAACAACAATACACTGTGTTCGAAAAGTCACTGACAAATAATAATTAGGAGAGCGAAATAATTTATGCACGTTCCTTTCGTCTACTTCAGTTTGCAATCTCCTCATTCGTTCTATAATTTTGTTCGAAAATGAGATCTGATGTATTTTCCAATTTAGAAACGCGTTAGAAAGTCCAACTCGTTCAAGCCGTCGGCGATTCTGTTCATATAAGCTAGCTTCCAGAGTGGATGAATATTTATGCTGAGGGTCGACGACCTTTTGCTTCAGGAACACACAAGGTTCTTTGTTTGTCGTAAACTCCAATAGTCATTGCTAATTAGCAAAAAAAAAATGTTGAACTCTCGTGCGATCTGAGCTTACGCTAATTAGTCACACGAGAAAAGATCGTCTTGGATGTATTTGAAAACCATACACTAAAAATCGTTATATTAAGAGTGATGGAAGTAACTCCACCGTATTTCTTTCATACTTTAATAGATACGTCCGCGAATGGCAAAAAACCTTCTATGTACAATTACCATCTTTTTTGTCTATTTCCATTCACTTTCGTTTACTGTTGTTAACTTTGGATTAATTACGACTGCTCTCGAATAATTTCGTCTACATTCGTCTACTGTCGTCTACTTTCGACTACTTCCATCTACCTCCGACTACTTTCGTCTACTTCTTCCTTTTCCGAATTACTTCCATCTATTTCCGACTATTGTATCCACTTTCGTCTACTTGCGTCTATTTCGTATACTTTCGTCTACTTTCGTCTACTTCAATCTGCTTTTGTTTATTGTCGATATTTTTGTATCATTTTGTCTATTTTTACCTGTTTCGTTTTGATACCGACTATTTACTAATATAATCAAAGGAATAAATTCATTAATGATTACGTAACGAATTAATCGAATTTCCTAATTGCACGTCTGTCAAGCGACGAGCGCAGATAACCAAATTGGTAGTGACAATATCTTAAGTAACAATTGGTTCGTAATTTACGAATTACGTAAATGCGCACTGTTATCCGGTTCCGAGAGCGATAAGGCCCTCGGGCGAAGGGACTGGTCCGTTTACCAAGGGGACTTATCTCGCCGACCGCTCGTGCTCGCTTCATCCTCTCGTGTAATCTTGACGAGACGCTCACGGTAACTCAAAAATTCCAAATTTCCTGACATTTTTTAAGCGTGAATCTTTCTGCATACAATGCGGGCAAGCTCGTGTTTATATACTCGGATCGTTATCAGGTTCCGCGCCAGGACGGCGTTTACACTCGGTGATATACGCGAGCGAGAATCCGGAGGCCTCTAATCAGACGGCGTCGTTAAAAAAAGAAGGAAATTGTAAGGTGCGTCTTTGCGGCGTCTTTTGGGTGGTCATGGATCCGCCTTGAGAAAATCCACCGCGAGATATTTAAAGGCTCGTCAAGTGGAAGAAATACAGAGCAGGTAGCTGCCTGTTACTCGAATGTTGCCGCATTCACCGGCAACACCAGTTGCTGGGTGATTCAATGAGAATGTTTCAGTATTTTTCGAATTCTGCCACCATTTGACTGGACATTTTGATACTTTGTATTGTGTAATCGATTCTTTTTAACGATTCTTCCGTTAAGAAGTTGGTGATAGTTTTTGTAATGGTATATATGTAATAATCTCCATTTCCTAATATTTGTCTATTTTTACAAATTTTGAATAGATGTCGATTCTGTACAGTCTTGGGGGATTATGTTATTTTTCTAAATTTTTATTTGATTTTATTTTATACATTTGTATATTTTTATACTTCTACCGGTTTCTACTTTAAAATTATGCTCGTTTTTCTTTTTCGTCATCTTTATCTACTTCGCTTACTTTTTCCTTGTTTCATATATGTTTTTGATTACTTTTGACTATACTTTTGTCTACTATCACCTACTTTCAACTACTATATCTATTACTATATCACTTACTTTCGACTAGTATCTACTATACTATCTTCTACTTTTTTTTTTCTACTTTCGTCTACTTTCGACGATATTGTTGTCTACTTTCACCTACTTTCGACTACTGTCCTATCTTCTACTATTTTTTTTTATTTTTCTATACTTTCATCTACTTTGACTATATTATCGTCTACTTTCGTCTACTTTCGACGATATTGTTGTCTACTTTCACCTACTTTCGACTACTATCTACTATCAGCTTCTACTTTTGTATACTTTCGTTTATTTTTGTCTACATTCATCTACTTTTGACTATACTTTCATCTACATTCGCCTACTTTCGACTACTTTCTACTACTATCTTCTACTTTTTTTAAATTTTGTCTACTTTCGTCTACTTTCGACGATATTGTTGTCTACTTTCACCTACTTTTGACTATTATCTACTACTAGCTTCTACTTTTGTCTACTTTCATTTATTTTTGTCTACATTCTTCTACTTTTGATTATACCTGTGTCTACTTTCATCTACTTTTGACTATACTTTCATCTACATTCACCTACTTTCGACGATATTGTTGTCTACTTTCACCTGCTTTCGACTACTATCTACTATCAGCTTCTACTTTTGTCTACTTTCGTTTATTTTTGTCTACATTCATCTACTTTTGACTATACTTTCATCTACATTCACCTACTTTCGACTACTATCTACTACTATCTTCTACTTTTTTTAAATTTTGTCTACTTTCACCTACTTTTGATTACTATCTACTACTAGCTTCTACTTTTGTCTACTTTCATGTTTTGACTACTGTTGACTATACAACACATCCACATTCACCTACTTTTGATTATACCTGCGTCTATTGACTACTTTCGTCTACTTTTGTTACCTTCGTCTACTTTTCTCTACCTTTGCTACTTTCGACATTTCGTGTCGTCAACTTTTGGTTATATTATTCTTCTTCGGTCTATTTTAAAATATTTCATCTGCTACTGCCTTTTTCAATTCGTTATCGTCTATATTTATGTGTTTGTCTACTCTCGTCAATTTTTGTCCATTTCCGTCTACTTTCGTTTACTTTTGTGTACGTTTATTTAATTTCGATATTGCATCATATACAATACTTCAATAATTTCCCGTCTACTTTTATTCTTTATCGTCTAATTTGATGAATATTCATCTACTTTCATCTACTCATGACTGATACTATTTGCTCTCGTTTGATACCACTAACTTTTTACTATATTTATTTATTAATTTCCATTTGATATAGTCAATTTCCAAATTCTATCAAATTTTAGATTGACATAGACAATTACAAAAAAAAACTTCTTTAAAAATTCTTCAAAAAGTTAAAACCACCATAAAATTACGAATGCCCATTTGCATATTCAGAACCTTTTTATTACTGAAATGACAGCTTCAACGTTGAGTTGTTCGATCAAAAGGTGAAAAGATGAAAAAAAAAGAAACAACGATTCTAAAGCGTAAAGAGCAGTGAATAATGACCTTAATGGTGAATTGATTATTGCGGTAGACCACGCCGGTGTTATACGGAGACAATAAACATTTTATTGCGGTGCGTCACCCGCGAGGATTCAGAAAGTAGGAAGCGAAAGATCCCGCAGCCACCTCGATGAATTGACCGAAGATGCCACATAACTCAGCATTCGCCCAAGGGTAGGAAACCTTCACGCTCGAGAGTCGTGAGACACCGTTCAACATTTTTTTCTAGCCAACATTTTCTCTGACAAAGCAGTATATGACGACGAGACTGTTCAAATAAAAAAAAATCTACTCGCAACTCGTGCGTCGATCAATTCACGAGCCACGTGTGCGTCACGTAATACCTTCAACGGCCCTCGCTCGATATAATGTTTAATCAATGATTTGAAACCCTCATCAATTGCCGGTTTTCCACGGTAACGGTACGGCGGCACGAGAGTGACGTACGATGTATGACTTGGCAATTTTTTTTTTTGCGTGATTCAGTATATAACAACGAGATTATCGTTAATTCCCGTAACGTTCGGCAATCCGGTGAATATTACAGCAATTAGCATACAAGACAAATGAATATTGTCAATTATTCGTAAAGAATGTTAATTTTTTGGGATATGGAACAAAATTTTCGAAGGTTTACGAAATAACTATTAAGCGCCCTTCGGGAATGTTAGACGCTACTGTGCGCAGACAGAAGTCCTTGGAAGATACCATCGAATGGTAGCAAGAGCGTTCCAAACAAACTGACTGAATTTCTAAACAACTCGATGCAATTCCATAACGAGCCTAATCTATCGGAGCGCGCGTTCAGTCACGAGTTTAATCGCCCCCCTCGGTGCGTAATGTTGCAACGAAACGTGTGCCTTTACGACCGCATACGCACATGTGGCGCGCACACGTTCCTTTCGTGTAAGCCAATAAAATCCCGCGCATCTCCCTTTTTATATATCCACCAGACAGTTCCGAGGGATGTAAAAAGAGTTTAACGCTAAAAAGAACAAAAAAAAAAAAAAAAAAAAAAAAAATGAAAAGATTGGCTAAATTTATAGATCTGCAGTCGTCGATTTTTGTTTTTAGGTTATAATGCATCCGGTCATACGTGTATGACGCATGGAGGATACAATTATTTTTGTGTTAATCGAAGATTGACTAAATTTTGAGATCTGCAGTAGTCGATTTTGGTTTTTAGGTTATAATGCATCCGGTCATACGTGTATGACGTATGGAGGATACCATTATTTTTGTGTTAATCGAACATTGACTAAATTTAGAGATCTATAGTAGTGGATTTTGGTTTTTAGGTTATAATGTGTCAGTCATACATGTATGACGCATGGTGGATGCGACTTCTTTTGTGTTATTCTTCTTTAAAATTGTAGCTTATAAATTCATGATTCAATAGTTGTGCATATTATTATTTATTTTGGTTATATTATGTATGGCGACCTGATATGCAGTGTATCAGAGTATGTTGAGTTTTTGCATGATAATACATTTACAATACTGTATTATTTACATATGCCATTGTCCATTTTCATATTAACCATTTCAACCATTTCCATAGTTGAATATTTCAACTAAATATTAGTTATCATTGTGAAATAATAATTCTTTTTTCAGCATTACTAGTAGGTCAATACGATTATTCAACGATTTTTCAAGTGGAAATATTTTACAAAATTTTATCTCTCAACTCTACGCTTGTCGATTTTCATTTTTTGTTTACATTATTGTGATTATTCTCCATGTGAAAGAGCCCATGCCGGTATTATCCAACGAATACTCGCGTGTGTATATCATTTATACCAGCATAATTAACTCGATGGTAATTTTTCATTGTTTGTTTCTATTACTATGGTCATACCGGTATGACGTGGATTCTGTACGACTAACCTACGAACTTTTATAAGAATCAAATATAACATTGTATTCTTCAACTATACGTTATTGTCCATTTTCATTTTTCGCTTACGTTACTACGGTCATACCTGTATGTCCAGCAGATAATTCAGTTATGCAGTGATTTTTTAATAAGAATTGTTAATAAAATATAATTCCATTACTATTCAATTGTCAATTTTAATTTATTTCTTTTCATAAGTACTGCCATACCTGTATGACGGAGAAACGGTACGATATTTTGTTAAATAATATTTTTATTTCTCTTTATTTCTGAAGAATAATTGTTAGTTTCCAGCGCATTTCTCTTATGCTAATACATTGGCTTTAACCAATCCTCAGGGTTGACTGCCTCGCAAACGGGAAGTTCACAAATGGTATTAAAAAACGTGAATATTTAACCAGCGATTATTTAATAGCACGTGCGCCGCCTGCTCTAACGCATATACATCAACGAGACGCAATCGCGTCCTTGGCTGCGATTTACCCGTAGCGTTCATTCACATTTCGGTGAGGAACAATCAACATTGCTCACGAATCCTTTTTCATGATCGACCGCCTTCAATAGCGAAGTTCTCTGCAAACATAGTAAACCTTCATTGAATTTGGGTCCACTTTCCGAAAAGACCGCCCGAATTACGTCGATTCAAAAGAATGCGGCGTCCGCATTACAGAAGGCCCCTCAACGTATGTCGATTCAACACGTTCGGGTGACTTCAGGTCGAACGGTTACTATTTCGCACCTTTACATATCGAGGTGTGACGGTTCATTTGGAGATGATTCCTCATTGTTTGAATACGGGCGCTTGTGAGACATCCTTCGCACGAAGCTGCGGCATCTTTTGTGCGATCGCTCTCGAGAATCGCAGTCATGCATTTTCCTTTTCTGTCAAAACGGAAAGCGAAAAGGAAAATGTTTTCTTTACACTACTCGTAAGCTTTTCCCCAGCTGTGCTTCTGGTTTCTGTTTTACAATTTTCCATTGGCGTCTGTTTACGTTTCATTGTTTACATTTCTGGAGATTTTTTTATTCTCTTCATTGTTCTACGCTGTAGTTTACACATTTAGAATTCATATTCATAAAATACGATGTAAGTAGTTTTCATTGTGAATGAATAACATTTAATGATTTTATTTCTTTATTAGAAAAATCTCGACCTTTATTGCGTCCTAAAAACGTCTGTACGTTTTGTTATTGTCCCAAGTTTCTCAGAATGTATTGTTTCACGTCATCGTTGTTGTCTTTTGCTTCGCGTGAAAAGCGGAACTCGATCGATAAAGGTCATTGAAATTTCTTCTGTTTTTTATGTATATTATATACAAATGCTGTCGTTTAATTTAATATTTTCTTAAGGTGGTTCTATAAAGTAGAGCAGTTATCGACCTAACCCAAAAACAAGAAAAGTATAAATAAATAAGATTGAAACATTTTTTCAAAATTCGGGCTTTAGAAGGGTGATTCTACATAACACAATCTTCAAAAAAAATATCGTTGAAATTGGTTCAAAATTAAACGAGAATTATCCGAAATAAATTATTTTCTCTTACCAGCAACAAAAATAATTTATTTCGGATAATTCTCGTTTAATTTTGAAACAATTTCATCGATATTTTTTTGAGGATTGAATACGTTATGTAGAATCACCCATCCAAACCCCGAATTTTGAAAAAACGTTTCAAACCTTTTTTATTGATACTTTTCTTGTTTTTAGGTTAGGTCAGTAATTGTTCTACTTTAGAACCCTCTTAAAACCCATATTTCATTGTT
This sequence comes from Trichopria nigra, assembly GCA_030522945.1. NCBI lineage: Eukaryota > Metazoa > Arthropoda > Insecta > Hymenoptera > Diapriidae > Trichopria > Trichopria nigra. Next base: position 4,681 of record JAPYZR010000201.1, on the reverse strand, counting down.
ATTTTGAACTTTAAATTTATACTATGGCAGAATTGTAAATAAATACTGTTATAAAAATGTATACAAATAAATTCGGGCAAATTGTCAAAAGTCAAATCGCCATATACGAACACAAAATGGCGATTCTAACCTCAAAATGTGTTACGATAAACCGGAAAAATCTATTTTTTTGAAAATAAAATTGAAAAAAAAGTGTATTGTCAAATTCGACGTAAGAAACCGAACAAATAAAACTGACCTCGAAAGCACATGCGTGCGTGGAACAGTAGAAAAAATTGATACGAACAAATTTTGCAGTCCTTCGGAAGGAACGGCGGTGTTTTCACCTTTGAACTTTGCGAACACAAATATTAAAGCACAAACACAAATGCGAAATTTCAACAATTGTCGATCACTTAGTTTTTTTTTTTGCACTTTTAAAAAAACCCGTGATTCAATCGTTGTTCGGCGTTTTAGCAAGCGTCGAACATAACCTCAAACATTTTTGCGCACTTTCCGGTACAGGGAATACCAGATACGTTAGGTTTCATTTTATTCCATATAATCTCGGACGAATTTTGGACAAATTTTGGACGATTTCTGGACATTGATCACTGTTTTATGTATTATTTCACTTTTGTACATCAGATGCATTTTTCATTTACGATCGACACTTTTTGATCATCGTCATCATCATCATCAAAAACCGACTGACCGAAAATACCTCAATACACTTTCTTTGTTAATTAAACTGTTTTAATTTCCTTTACTTGTGACAAGTATCAAAACTTTGCGTCCAAAACATTCGTGTTTAGGGGTATTTTGGGTCACTCTTCAGTTACATCCCCGATCCTTGACAATTTCTGGGTATGCCAAACTCGAGCTTTCGATGGATTTCTGCCGTTTCGTAATTCAAAAAAACGACTACGAATCACAAGCCAGCGTTCGCCGTTCGAAATTCGAAAACTGCTTTCAAAACAGCGTCGAATCGGCGGTTTGAAAGCAGCTTTAAATCTTTAAGACTTTAATCCTTTAATTCTGAAGTCACATTATTCTGGGCGACGGGTCCCAAAGGTCATTGGGTCAAATACGTCCCTGTCCACTGGTCACTACTGCGGCACATCAACCTCGCGTTCCAACGAACATAAGATCGTTGTTTTTTTTTTTTGTTTTTCATTTAAATCGTCACAAAACTTGCGTCCAAAAGATGTCCTCGTTCCGCCACCGAGCCAACAGGTGTCTTGAAAGGACGCCAACGTATACGCGTTACCAGATTTCCACGTCACACACGCGTCGTATGTATCTATATATATTCACGCACGTTACAAGTGGGCATCCCTTTGTTACCTGGGTTACACACGGCCGTCGTTTAAGGCGCGTTTAGGCGTCCATTCGAAAAACTCTGCCTTATAATCAATCTCCCTCACTCGCTCGCTCTCACCTGGTGGATGATGCTCGTCGTTGTATAGCCGTGACGGCACAGTCTCCCGCGGATGAAAACGTGCCCGGCCAATAATGGGATATATTATCGGCACTGGATCCGTGCTGAGGAACTGCAGCAACAAGTCACCACCGCGATGTGTCAGCGCGCGATTCAGTCGGCGGCGTCTGTGGCACTCACAGGGAGAGAGTCGACGACGACGCTCGTTCGGGGACCCCTCTTTTGCTATCGGTCTCACTCTCTCTCTCGCTCTCCCTGAAACTTACTCACTCCCTATACAGACTGTGGGGGTATGTATTCGGCCGAAGAACGAGCCACAACGTATCGCGCTCGTCACGGGGCCCGGGGAGCGACTGTTCGAGCCGGACCGCTCTCTGTATGGGATCCGGGCCCCTCCACCCGCCATCTTTGCCCGCTGATGAGGCCGAGCAGCGCTCTCCGTTTTCCGCCCTACGGGGGAAGCGAGACAGGAGAGTCGGGGCACACCAGGTATGTACAGTCAGGCTCCAAAATCAACTTGCACAGGAGCGCGTATACGTATGTACTCCACACATGATCATTCCAATGATACTGGCATGCATATATACATTCATGTGTATGTATAGTTATCCGTGCATTTGGCTATATTTTATATAGGTGTTGGAAGGTACACATCGACACGAGCGATCCCGTGGGACCGAATCGCGAGGAAAGGGTTTCAAAGGTGTACACCCTTCTTCGGATTGTATCTCTCTCGGTCGATTTCGCAGGTGAAATCGTGCGTCCTCGGCGTTCCTTGGCTTTTGGAATGTTTGCGCGATGCGCAATCGCGTTTAGGGCGAAAGGCGTGATTTATTAGGTATATTTAGGGCCTTAGCGAGAGGAGCGGGCAATTTAACCAATAGAAACTAGATAAGCGATTTTTTTTTCGTCTAATGAAGATTAACTTTGAAATAGGTGTTCAGTGCATAAGAATCAAGCATAAAATTTTCTGACCTATCGAAATTCAAAATCTATCAAAATCAATGATTTTGATAAAAAATTAAATTTTCGGATGAATGAATTTTGACCTTTTTTTTTAAGGATAATTGTTACTTTTTTAAGATAATGCATTCCTCCAAGGAGATGTATGTCCCCTTCACCCTCCAAGAGGGAACCTGATCGATTTCTCCACCAAGAGGATTGCTCGTCTTTTGTCAACTTTCATACTTCAGAGGAATTTTTAGGTAAAACAATTCAAGCAAAGAAACTAAATGAAAACACGATAGCAGACACTAGATCGTCACGATTTATGAAGGGGCCCGTAGATTAGGAATTGCTTGATGTGTACTTATACTACTCGGATGTGCAATGATGTCGGTAAGCTGATGTGGAAAAACACATACATAGAGAACCGCAAATAATGACAATATTTTTACTCCTTAACAATTATAGCGACTGTACATTATTCAATCGACAAAAAAATTTGGTGTTATGTAATACATTTACTAGACAATGATTTACTAAATTCAAATCCTCGTTTTGTAAATTCAAAGAAATATTTTTTAAAAATAAGTAAATTATTACTTGTGTTTAAATAATATTTCGTTAAGATGCATATTCATTAAATATAAGTAAATATTATCTTGACATTCTTTTACACCGTAAAAAAACATTGACTTGATTACAATATTTCTAAATTTTTAAAATAATGTTGAGCAAATATTTACTTGAAACCAAATTGACATTTTCTTGTGTGTAAGCATCAGATATTAGATTTAAGAAAATTATCCGTAATAAACAATGTAATGTCTTTTGTCTGAGAGAGTTACACATTTTCTAATCTATTTTTCTATTAACTCAACAAATAACAGTAAAAAAAGTGATTACAGTTAAAAAATGAATTCTTCGTTTCAAAAATGACAATACATTTTTTTTATTGCACTATTTGGAATCTTAATTTCAGTTTAGAAAAATCGATTCACCTGTTCTACGAAAAATGATTATGGAATTACACGCACATAAAATTGGAACATTTTGAACCCTTAGTATAGGATATGATGTCATTTTCTATTAGGAATAATAATAAGTACATTTTATAATTTATGGCATAAAATGTGTTTTGTTATTAATACATTATTTTCTTCAATCCACAAAACAATGTCTCGCGGAAATACAAATTTTTGCTCTCAACATACATTTTAATACGACGAACTTTTATTGTCGTTAATACAATTTCATATATTTTGGTGTATTTTCGGAATTTGCACGATAAGAGTCAATTAAACAAAAAAAAAACAAAAAAAACAAAATGATGAAAGTCTTGTTTTTTTCAAAGGTTTTATTTGATTAAAGTTGTTATTTTCAAGTAAATATTTATTTGAATTAAGAGAATGTTTCCTTCCTTTTAGTAAATCGTACTTAATTCAAGAAAATTTTTTCTTAATTCAAGTAAATATTTACTTGAAAATAACAATTTTTTTTTCAGTGTACGAATTTGAAATAAAATATCTCCTTGTAAATATCGAAAATACGTTATAAAGCTGCATTGATTACGTATCTGAAACGAAATACAGCTGTAGGAAAAGGAACCGTGTGAATGTGCGTGGGTGTATTTTTCGTATTATATATCACAAATGATTATCGTGGTTTCTTCGCTTTCCGAATATTTCCGGGTTGCCAGATCATGCGGGACGGATATGTATGTACCTTTCGTATACTGTTATTACATCTAAGGTATAAATGTTTGGTGATTATATATTATCTTTAAATTTATTTGTAACGTAAAATTTGTTATAATATATATTTGTTAATATATATGCTCTCCTTAAAATGCCATAAGGGCAAATTTTTCTTATAAGAGTAAACGCATGAAAATCAATTTCGACAGTAGTAACAATCGATGATATAAAGAATTCATCAAAAGTGTTTAATATAATTGATGATTTGATTTGATTCGATTTGACTTGTTTTCTAAATTAAATTCATATCATTCACGCAGACCATTAACAGAATCCATAAAAGGAAAGAATTTACATCTCGCATTAAAAATGAAATATAGCACTAATAAACAATATTAAATTATTTTGATCAATTGATTAAGAACGGAAAAACAACGGACAATAAATGAATTGTGTCTCATTGATAAACAAAAAACAATAAGAAACGCAATTTTTGAAAAAATGACAAAATCGAAATTTAAACATTTTTATCATTTTTAAAAATAATACATCTTCGGAAAATCGAAAATATTACAAGATGAAAAAAAAGTTTATCTTCTTAAAAAAAAAAAAAAAAAAAAAA
>JAPYZR010000200.1:0-67678 GCA_030522945.1 Trichopria nigra | reverse complement strand
GATGGAAATGATCCGGAAGAAATTATAAAATTAATAATATGTAAAATTTCGGGTAAACAATATTCGTAAACATGTAGAAACATCTCTCCTGTGATATCAACTGTCGCTGCATCATATATCTGTATCATATGCATCATATAGCTGTATCATATACAGCAGGTCTCCCATTATTTTAACTTTTCGGCTCATGCAATATGGCGGCTTCTTATCTTATTTTAAAGTTTCTCCTTATCCCCACCACGAGAAAGAAAACGCGATACTGTTGTCATTTCCCATGCAAAAGTACTGTTATCGGCTGTCCATTCGTTTCAGAGATCAGTGAGTGGACGGAAAAAAACTTAAAATAAAGGACGACGAACTTAAAATAAAATAAGTTAAAATGTGGGAAGGCCTCCTAGTAATGCATGTATGCGTGCACTACATTGAAAGTGCGAGACAAAGGTGCGTGCAGAAAACATTGCACGAATTGTAAAACGACCCATCCCTTATGATGCATACGAAATTTTATGCGACAAAGGCACGGAAGTAGAGAGTTCGTAAGTCAGTAAAAGATGACTTCAGTTCAGTTTACAACCTTTTTGATATATATATATATGCATATTATCGGGCGGAGAAGTTCATTTTTATACCCACATCGGGAAGGTAAAGAATGGGGTAAAATGAATATCCATAAACTTTGGAGGGTAGACACCTCTAAAACCTGAAAAGAGTAAATACACCCCCAAGTTGTAACACAAGTTTTGTTGAATCTGGGTGGAATTGGAGTTTTGCATTAATTGAAATAAAAAAAGTGTTTAATCTTATTATCTTAAAAGTGCTGAAATTATGATGGTCCGCATTAAACTCCGACGAAACATAGTGAAAAGTTTCATTAACTTATTGAAATTAATTTCCACGTTGATAATTAGCGATGCATACTATTATTGCATCCGATTCTCGTACAATGCAACGCGGCATTAAATTTCTTGTAAATACCAAGGGAGTATTGCGTTTCCTTTTATGCTTCTTTGTCCTTTTTAACTTCGATACACAATAATGGCATAATATCTGTGAGTTTACAAGTTCTCGTCCAGCTGGTGGATTCGTTCTCTTTTTTGTCTACCTTCCTCGCGATCTTTGTCGAGCCCTCGTCTCAACTTATATATCGGCCTCATATTTCTTTCTTGCATGCGGACTTCAAGATTTATATTACGAGCATTTTCATTGGTAGTATTATGCCATTGTCTTCTTATCGTATCAAGTACTATTAATTCTTCTTATAATATTCCTTTCTATAAATATATATAATCGAGTAATATTTCGCGTTTACGTCGTTATCAATGCACCAACACCGATTACGTTAAAAAATACAGTTTTTAATAAATCGATTGAAAAAGGTTTAATTCAATTGGTCGTGCGACGTTATATATGGTTCGATTTATTTAAGGATGCGCAAGTTGTCGAGTCTCCTCGTTCTTTAAATTTCACGAACAGCTGTTAGGCTTCTTTTTTGGGTGCCTATTCAGGGATCTTTGTCAAACCCACGCTTAAGTGGTCTCACAAATCTTCCGCACGCGTGATCGTAAGATCGAAGCAACGATTTTTGTACGTTGCTACCATTGTTTGCCATAAATTTTATTTCTTTATCAAGCCTACATCGATCGCATCGATAACGTCATTCCCCGACGTGAATAAAGAGTCGAAACATTAATTAGAGACTTTTAATGCATTTTTAAACCATTACATATACATTTATTGGTTTGTTTGAATCTTATTACTTCGACCCGCACCGTAGGTCGGAAGAAGTATTGAATTTGGTCACCCAGGCATACAAAATTACCCCCTATTTTTTCATCAATTGTCCACGTTTCAGACCATAAGGAACCGAAAAATGCAATAAAAAAATTGTTGTCCGTTAGTCTGTACGTACGTACGTAGGTCAACGGACACAGGTTGAAGGTCGCAGGACCAAGGTCAACGGACACAGGTTCAAGGTCACAGGACAAAGGTCAACGGACACAGGTTCAAGGTCATATGACCAAGGTCAACGGATACAGTTTGGTGGAAAAATTAAGGAAAGTTAATATTCGGCACGAAGATGGTGGTCCACTAGCAGCAGTGTATTGTTGAAGTACACGAGAATTTTCAAGTTTGCTGATTAAGAATTTAAAAACGCTGCAAATCTTATGAGAATTTATTTTTTAAAGTCGCTGCAAATTTTAATGGGACATAAAAATAAACAATGCATTCGTCTAATCTTTGATGGATTTTGAAATCTAAAAATTATGCAAATCTTATGGAATACGGACGAACCTTGACCTTGAACCTGAACGAAACCGTTAGTTATGGATACAGCATTATTAACTTTGTTGTTTGTTACATTTATTCTTGTCAACGTATATTTTGTTCCAATATCTTTCTTTCTATATCTTATTTTAATAATGGTTTTTGTCATCTGCATCAAGTCTGGGGACTTTTGAATGTTATAATCACTTTCTATGGTTCAATATTTATCTATTTTTGACAGGTACGACTTTGTTTTTGACACATGCTTTATCAAATTCTGTTGGTCCCTCTCAACTATCTGCATTATTTTTTTACCCTTTTCTAACTATCCCATTTTTTTGTATTCTTTTATGACAATTAGACGTCAGACATTATTTCCTCGCCATTTTCCTCTAATGACTGTCAACGTCAATTTTCATCTTTTATTCTCTTGCCTTGACTCACCAAATTTCAATTGTTTTACCCCCCAAGAAACTTTGGATAGAACATTTGAAAAAAAAAACAATTTCGCAACCATTAAAAAAAATATATAAAAGATTATATATTAAAAATCGAAAATTGATGCTGAATTTTTATTTGAATAAAAATACAATTTACTGTCAAATGTTCTCACGGCATATTCGAGTATATGTATATAATTTGGGCACAATCCACCCTTAGATTGTTCGCGTTTTAAGAAACCTTCGGTACACCTTCAGGAAACGTTTTCAATTTTCGGACTGCACGTGCGACGGCGTTGCAGACAGCTGGTGGATCTCTTTGTATGCGTGTGTAGGTGTCTTTCTGTGATCTGCTCTGATCCCTCGCACTCCACATCGACGCCTTTCGGATCTCCACCCTATAGAGTCCGTATGTGATATATTAAATTTAAAAGGCAAGATGTTTACACGTGAGAAAGTCCGTTACACCAGATCGAAATGTTTCCCTTTTTTTTCTCCGTGTCTCGAAAACGTTGAATTTGCGAATATTTTCATTAACATTTTTGGCACATTTCGTCCTAATCCAGCCGTCAAATTTCCTTAAAATTTTTTGACGACGATTTAAAATTTTGAAATATACATTTTATATTTAATTCTTATTTCTTATCAACAGTTGTTCGTCAATTATCCTGTTAAAAAATAAACAATTTTCGTATATTTGTTACGATTGATACGAGTCATTTATTTTTGAATTGACATAATAGACGATTTTGAACTATTTTCGCGCAACTTTTCAAGCGACTTGAAATTCGTAGGGCATTTAAAAAGCCGTCTGATTTTAAGATTTGACGGGCAGCAGCTGTCCTGTTCTTTGTATAATAGGGTACCTACCTTACCTTTTCACCGCATCTTATAGTCTGTCGACTACTATACTATACTCGCCAATCATAAATCTCCAATCGTAGGTGTATACGATATTTAAAATCCAGGATGTTGATGCATCGAAATACCCGCTCGAATTTAAATCCCTATATATACATATATATTAATTTTTCTATAATCCATTTGAAATGTCGTAAACAATCGAAAGAGCATAATCGATTCTTCCCTCCAAGGATGATTATGAACGATGACAATTTCACCATTTTCTTTTTTTTTTTAATTATGCATCCATATAGGTATTTCAATATAGAACACAACATAGGCAATGATTCACATTGTCACTGACAATCATAATCTGCAATCACTGATAAGGAGACTATTTTCGGGTCGCTTGCGAATTTTTAGGGCGCAGTGATCGTACATGGCAACAAGTTAGCGATGTTACTTTTTTTTCGTCGTTTTTTGAAAGTAAACACACACCTTCGCAGAAAATTTTCTTGCCCACGATGAGCAGCTGGTGGATTTTTTTTCGTGCACCTTTCCTCCGATCTCTTTCGTACCCTCGCATACAGCGTGCATTTGGCCTCAGAAATCGTCCACCTTAGGTGGACGTATTATAACGCATGCGATATATTTCAAAGCAAGATGCGTGCTTTTTAAACTTTATTTTTACTCATTCTTTTTTTTCCGATTTTGCCGTATATTTATCGTATTGTTCCCTTTTCTGGGTATCACTTTTTTACATCTATTACTATATAGGTATATGGACTACGAAGAAGAAATGTTAACAAAAGTGAGTTTGACATTTTCATTAAAAAATTACTTACTATATACTGTACGAAAATTATTCACCGTATTAAAAACTAAATTAAAAACAGATTTTAAAAATAGGCATTAAAAATAATAATTTTTTGACCCAATAATTTTTTTATATTTTTTTTTACTTATTCAAAGGTTTTAAAAAACCCCTGGGTGGGCCAAAATATTAAACTCGAAACAATGTGAAAAAGCCCCCCCCCCCCCCCCCCCAATTCCTCTTTAACGAGAAATTTAGGATTAAATCCAATGCAAAGTGACAAAAAAAAAAAAAAAAAAAATATATATACAATTCACTTCGGTGCAAGGAAAGACGTATTATCAATGGACATATTTATTATCAATTAGATGTATATCAATCTGAGTTGTCAAATGATAAATCACAAAACGTATACCTACATTTTACCAAATTCACAATATGGGTAAAATTCGAAATATTGTCTTGTACTATTTTTCCATAGTTGATTTTCGCAGATACGCATATATTATACATATGTTCTGACACATGTAGACATATCTTCCAGATTGGAGACCAAAGAATCTGGAGATGTCTCGACTTCTGATTGGTCATTTCCGAGTATTGATATAGGTTACTCATTCATCATCTTCCTCGACTAACTAAAAAAGGATAGAATTTTTTGAATGTTAGTACATTATTTAATTGAAGATTATATGAGGATATCTCGACTTCTAATTGGTCAATTGAAAAAAAATCGAAACCTTTAAATTCGGTATTTGTTTCGCAAATTTTGAACCACTATTATTTCTTGGTACTAATTAGTGGATACAGTTATGCGCGTTTAAAGTTTTTCTTCATAATATTTGTTTGGTCTCCCCCCCCCCCCCCAACATTTTAGAACGCACATCTCCCACAAACTAATCAGATCTGAGTTGAGTCATCTTACAACTATAGTCCATCACTCGCATTTTTGGATGCAATCTATATGGTATAGGTCGTCGTAATAAGCGAAGAAGCTGAAAAAGATTAAGAATTAAACTAAAGCACCCCAAGAGGGCGCCACTGTCTTCAAGATGAAACCTTTTTTATAGTATCTGGACTAGAACATATTTTTAGCATCCCAGCAAACGCAACAAGTCACAGTGACGTAACAAATGTATCATGGCATTTCTTATGTAAATGTTACGTTATAGTGTAGTTTTACACACTTGATACTTTGTGGTTGACTGGTACCAATTAATGTTAGTGCATTTTTGTCAGGCAATTATATCAGCTATGACATTTGTAAACAATTTAAATTCAGTTTCATTATCCGACATTTGGATAATATGTTTTTGACGTGTATTTTAAAATAATTTTATAGGATATTCAATTGATTATTGTGACCCCAATTGCAAAAGTAATTTAGTTATATTAAAGAAATCTAGATAGATGTATAAACAAATTAATATATGAGATTTGGCAAAATATTATTACCAAAAATGCTGTTGGTGAATGAAGCGCATGTGCTGACAATCCTCCACTGTCTGTCAGCGTACCTAACATCAATTTTCACAATGAATCGATGTTGCATTTCTGATTTTTTTTTTATTTTCTGCAATCTTCCCAGCAAACACAAATGTAACAAATACGTAACGACTACGTAACATTTATATAACAAGTAATAATTAAATATATAAGTGTTACATATCTGTTACTTTCTGTGTTTAGTTATGGAATATTATTTTTAATATTACGGAAAATTTTATTTTTATTTTCTCTTCATAGCATTCGTACAGCTACAGGCATATTCGAGGTCGTAGAAATATTGGGGGTCAAAAGTTTTGATTGAAAATCAAAATTTAACTAAAAACAGCAACATCAATCGAAAGTTTAGTGAATGTATGAATTTCTTAACGAAATTAACGATGAAGAAATGTTATCATAAAGAATTACGTATCCACATAGTAGTTTTCGCTTTTGAGTGTACCTTAAACCCTTAAGTACACCTTTAAAAAAAACGCTTTTGGCTTTACTGGCCGTCGTTCACCTGGAAGAGTTGTGTTACCTCATACCTTTTTCTTTGATCTTTATCTTTATTCGTCCCTCGCACTCGACGTCGCGCTTGGTTTCGCATTTCTTTTACGCATGAACACATTTAGTTTTCGGACACGATCTTTTTAATATTGAAATTCGTCGATATTTTATACAACTTTTTAAAGGAACTGATATTTTTTAAAAAATTTAAACATTATTGTGAAATTTGCCCTAATGATCTTATCACGAAAAACAAAATTTTTTAACAGATTGAAAAAATTGAACCCTAATTGATAAACAATTTTTTTTTTAATTTAATAACTATAAAATATGAAATGTAAAATTAATATAAATAAAAAAACGACGCGAAATAAGCATCGAAAGCAAAACAATTTTAGATTCACCTTATATTGGAGGTAAATCCGGTAATTTAGATTAGATAATAACCGCACGATAGACCGTGCCTAGACTTCCGATTATCATAATCAAAAGAAATTCAAGATACGATATTCCAAGTGGTAACATTCTATATCGGTCGAGGTAATAAAAATCAACAGTAAGGATAAGATGAAGATATCGGTAATAGATATTATATCCTGGCCTTCAAAACATAATAAATACCCGATGTACGGATTCCTTTCTATAATTCGAGGTCTTGGAGGTGATCGGTGTCCTACTTTCATAGGCATTTAAAATTTAAAACTCGAATAGAGAGTGTGATTATCGTTCGATTTCGTTTTCGAAGATTTTTATACATTTGGGTGTAGAAAGTCTGGCATGTTTGGTATATATTGACGATGACGTACCTTGTCATTTGCCGTGGGTAAAATGATTGACAATGAAGCAATTAAAAAATTATGAAATTTTTAATTGTTAAATAAATATCAGATACATATATAATCAAATATTAAAAACAGGAATAACTTTTAATAAGATATAATAAGATCAGTAATAATGGTAAATTAACTGGCCTGACTTTTTATGTAAACACACAAACCTAAAGTAAAGTGTATCATAATTCCAAAACAAACCTTATCTCTTATTTTGTGAAACGTCAAATTATAATGCTGTTTTATATAGTCTTTATAATTTCTTTTCGAAACAAACATTCCCGTTGAGTTCAGGTCGAAATTGATGTTATGTTATTTTTGTTTTTCATACCTAAATAAGACCTCAATTTAATAGATTCAATACCTAATAGTCCGTATCATGTTGTTAACGCAAGTAATTAAATCAATATTTGGTATTAATTTTCAAAACTTTCGTTAATAAATCAACATTTGGCTGATTATGCGGGTTAATTGACTTGAACTTTTAGTCCAACAGTTCAATGTTCAATCTAACATTTAAAAGAGATGATTTTGAATTCATCCCAAGCTCTTATTAAGGTGTTCATTCATAATAAATTTTTCGAGTTCATTCTTGTTTTCTTTTTCATTTATACTTCATATTTTCAATCATTACCTCGGTAATAGATGAGTGTAATTTTTATTTTGCAATTAAGGTCTTACTTTTCGACCATCGTCGTTTTTCTTCATTATCATCATTTTTTCCTCATTACCATAATTTTTTTACTCGCTTTTGCTTGATTTTGCAATTTGTTGCATTTTTTAAACATTTTCCGCTCATATATTTGTCAATTTTATTACTTTATTAATTGTTACATATGCTCCTCATCTTTTTCTGATTTTGTTTAGGTTTGAAAGTTTTATTTCACCTATTCCTGACAAAAAATTTAATTCGTTGATTTCAGACAATTGCAAGGAACATAATTGCAATGAAACATAAATATTACAATATATTTTATTTAAATTCAATTCATACCCCACTTTATTTTGCAATAAAACTAAACATTTGCTGAAGTTTTACAACTTTTATGGTTATTTAAAAAATGAATTATAATCATAAGAAAAAAGAAAACTACTCCCACTTGTTTAACATTTTTTTTCTTCAAAATGGCTGTTATACATTCTAGATATTGCATTAATGTTTTAGAAAAAAAAAAACGTATGTTTTGTTTCAGATCAAAATTGTAAGGTCTGCAAGAATTCCACCGCCCTGAGAAGACGACCGACGGAAGTGAGTGTATCTCCGCCATTTTTAAATATTGTTCAATAATTTTTCTTTTTTTGTATACACTTTTAACTATATGAAAATAAAGAAAACGTTATATACCTTATATATTTATCAATTTCACTGATTTTTTTATAATAATTACTAATGTGTGCTAGAAATTTCTTTGTCTTCCCTTCATGTACGTAAGCAACTCCGACAGAAGGAATGCGGAACCAGTCCTTGCAGCAAGGAGTGAGGGGTTGGATAGAATAAAGAATAAGGGCTCAGACGTAAACATCAGACAGTGTAGGAATTGCGGAGGGCCTATACTTCTCAATATGACAGATAGACCTCTATAGTAATGACACTTATATATTTTGCTGTGATGTCATTTTAATAAATGTTTGTCAGATTGCGAGTTCTAGCTCTAGTAGAGCTCGAAATAGTCTTGAATAAAAATCTACATACAAAAAAAAAAATATTAAATTTGGAATAACGCCATCTATTAATGAAAATATCGATCGATTGATGTAATTTTAAAATGTTGACTCCGATTTCGATATGCAAACTTAAGGGGTTATATAGAATCGTAACGGACGAAATGACAATTTCTCAATTTCTTTTTGCGACAGCATAATAAATATTTACTCAAAAACTGTTAACAACATCGATTAGAGAATGTTTTGAGGTATATACTTGTTAAAATATTTTCACAGACAATGATTCGAAAACAGGGGAAGACCATCTGTATTTCAGGAATGCCTTGTTTTGGACATCACTTTCAGTGGACATTTCTCGTTAGTACATTTCATTGTCTAGTCGCTGAAGAATTTGTCAAACTTTAAATTAAACAAAAAATGGCGACGGTGATAACAAAAAGTTTATTTTTTCAAGCGTTACAATTTTTATTTATTTATTTTTTTTTATTCTACAACATTTTTTTTAAATTAAAAATCCTTTAAAAAATCTTTTCTCATATAATCGCTTTTAAAGTTTAAAATTTTTTCCTTATGTGTCATCCGCAGCCACCAAAACTTGAATTTGCTGCAATAAAGTAAATACATTTTTCGACCGTCGCAACTGATGTATACAGAACCCCTTATTGTATTCAACATGTCAGACCTTTTTTTTTGAGCTTGTAAGTCGATCATGTATTTGAATACTTTTATAGATTTACGACATCCAGGTGATAAGATTGATTGATTTATTGATCGGTTGGTTTTTCATTACTTGGTACCCCTTCAGCCAACCATTTTAACGATTTCAGATACGATTGAATATACATATAAAGAGATATAATTCGCATACCAACTAAGTAATGTACATGTGTGTGCATAAATATTTAATCAGAATTCTTTAATTAAAAATTGCTCCTCGTCATTATAAGACACCTTTCAAATGTCTTTGTAACACATACATATGCATATTTCTTGCACTGAAATATTTTACATATCGCAACACACTTCGACTATATATAAATTTATGGTCTTTTTTATATATTGTATACATTACTGCGCAATACAACACCCTGCATATAATATACAGTCATATATACCGGACGCGAATCCCGGCCGCGATCAAATTTTCCGTCGCAGGGTGTCTTCCTGGCTGGCCGCGATTGCATAAATCAACAATAGATAATTCGAATAAATTAACCCCTTTAAGCACGCGCTCGCTTTCCGGTATTCCTGTTGGCCTTTGGCCCGCAAGTCGGAGCAGCTTTTCTTGTCACACATGTGCATATATATATATAGCGACAGTGCTTCAAGTTCGCTAGATTTCTCCAAGGACTATATAGGTACCTGTCGGCTTGCGCCCCTATCGCTGCCAGTTTTCGTCCACCCCGATGACCTAGCTGGCGAGATATAAATAATGGCCCTGTAACATACAGAGAGGAATATAAAAATACTCATGTGAAACCGAGAGATACGGGCAATCGGCGCCACGTTTTACGATGTGCAGCCACTATATACATATGAAAACGTGTTCACACATATGTAGATATATACAGAGCCCCTTTATATATATCTGGCTCGAGAGTCCCGCTTCTCCCCTTGCGTCGCCAGCCATCTTCCAATCCCCTTTCAGCCAGCAGAAGCAGCAGTGAGCAGCAGCAGCAGCAACAGGCAGTGCAGGTTGCAGCTGTCCCGGTTCGAAAATTCCTTTATTATTGCTCGATTGCTCCCTCTGCCATTATCCCGTCGACGCTGACGCCCTGGTGTAGGAGGGCGCAAAACGATTTTAAATGCACAAAAATCCAAATGGGGGGGACCCCGTGGAAAATAACGATACACACCCGATGATGCTCGCTCGCCCCTATTATAGTCCGAGAGAGAGATAGAGAGGGGGAGACAATTAAAGCCTCTCGGACGAGTCTTATTTTGATGCTTTAATCACCGTATTTCGATAACGAAGCTGCGAGCGAAAGGAAGAATTGAAGGAGTTGAAGGACCTTCGGTGCCAAGATGTCGAGATCCTAGAAAAGAAACCAATTACGTTAACGACTACCTATATATATATGTTATGTTTTTTGTCGACTTAATCGGAATCACTTTTTTTTGTCTTTGCCGATTCCCTGCAGCTGTTCTTAAATTTGCAGATCTCCCGTTTTAAAACTTTACATCGCACGTTCATTATTATGTATTATCTTACATGAAGATCTTTTATTCGCTTGAATGGTAGGAACCAATCACATTTGTTGATACTACACTGTGACGTTTGCTTGAAAAGTGAACATGAATGAATTTAAAATTTGAATATTGGGAAATAAATTTTGCAATACCCGTATACAAAGAAGATTCCTGAGGTACCTTTCATATAATACAAGTATCCTATGCAGAAATTTTCACATGACTTTTCAAATATTTCAGCTCAATTTCAGAACAATTAATTCTATTCATAATTTAAATGACATTATTATTTTAGTAAGAAAGATTCTGGAACAGTTCGATCGCCTGAGGTGTCCAAACTTTTTGCACCACTTGGACCATCGCATTATCTAATACGATGTTTTCGTACATTATGAGAGATCAACAGTAAGACAATATTATCCTCCGCATTTACAGAGAATAGAGGCTACATCAACATTTATCAGTTATTTCCCTTAATGTTTGAGGTTATGATGTATATGTTTAATTTACTATTTTCATGTTTGTACTATTTTCTGTACTTTCCTTTACTTTATATAATTATAATACTTCACTCTATAAAAAAAATCACTAGTAATTCCGCTGAAATTTCCAGTGAAAAAGTTATTGCTGATTTTACAGCTAATTTATACAATCAGTTAAATATGTGGTTCACTGATGCAAGCAGTGAAAGTCATTAATCACTGATTTAAGCAGCTGATGCAGAACTTTTAAATCATGTAAAAGTTTATATTGTTTAAAAATAAAGTGAGGATGAAACTGTTATGTATGCTGAGGTAGATAGATAGAGAGGGAGAGAGGACGAAATGTCTATTTTACTGATTACTTTTGTGGACTATATTTCACTGATTATTTCAGTGAAATTTAAATTTAACTTATGAATCAGTAATATAAGTTGTTTACTGATTCAATCAGCGACTATTCGCTGACAATCAGCGGTTTTTCAGTGATTCATATTTAGAGAGCACAAAATATACCTTGTCCAAGATCACCTTGTATCTACTAGATTCTAAATCCGGTCTTTAGCACTGAATTTAAAGCATCAATCCCCTATAATTGTCTACGCATTTAGAGGTCAAACATGGCGTTCCTATAAACAGTCCTGCTATCTTAGACCCACCCGCTATATTGGACTATTGAAATTTGATTAAAATTAACATAAAAAACTTAAATTTAACAAATAAGATTCGGAAATATTCGACATTAAGAAAATGAATTCTTTTTTATCCTTTTTTTTCTATTATCTCGGGTTGGAAATACTACGTCGGTACGGGGTATAGAAAAGTCGGTCACGCGGATACAGTGGTGTCGTTCGATATATGCATTTGGGCGAAAATGACCTACTTTCTGCTCCGTTCTAGATAAATATATAGCGCAGGGATGAACAGGTCTATTAAAATTTGGATTCCATGTGATCTGCATATTTAGAATCTGTGTTTGAATATAGGAAGACTATTTGGTATGTTAAAGATGTAGATACAAATCTCATAACATATAATATATATATATTTACAATAACCAAAAATAGTAAATGTTTACCGCAAATTCTTAGTATATAATGAAATTGATTTAAATGGATTCAGCATTTAATCCATTCCGAATCTATATTTGTCTCTTGTTTTATTTAAAAATGTATAAGAATTCCTCATTTTCTGATTCAATTGTTTTCAAAATAATTCAAAAGTATTCTCTTTACTTGATGAATTTTCATCAGATTTTATTATTTACACAGTTACGTATAGTAAATATCACATTGATCAAGTGTGATATTTTTTCTTGTTGAAATTGGATTGGAATTCATTCGTATTTAACCGATATTATTATATTTGTTGGATTTGAATCGAAAAGGGCAGAATAACGTCTAAAAAATGACGAAACGACTGCATCGTTATTCATCCCAATAATCCATTTCGATTTGTAGCAAACTAACATCGCTGAACCTCGATGAACCTTGATGAGAACGTGACAAATATCTTATTTTATATCTATACGGGGGAGTTCGTGTCAATAGAAATGTTTCGTGATTGACTGAAATAGGTATAACATATTTTTATCCGATAATCTTATTACTTTCTTCAGCGCTTGACAATAATTACAATGCGCGTTATACAAAAGACTGAAAAGACTATTTCAACCTATACCAAAACCAGTCCACTTATTAACATGGGTCTTTTTATTACGTTCTGACGTTTTTAATGACCACCTGGTATATATGCATGTAAACAAAATACATATATGTATATATGTGGTCAGCATTTCCGCCGTCATATATATACCTACTATCAAAATATAGTAGGATATATATAGTACTACTTTTTTATATGGTTGAACTATTTAATAAATAGACTTAACTGTACCAAATTTATTAATGCTATACTATTTAAATATTAAAATATACAAAAAATGATAGCTGTCCCGTATATCCTACTAATTATTATAGTTGTAGTAGTTGCAACTATTTTGTTCTTTAAGCGTAATACCATATATACGCGCAGAAAAATTTTCTTGTCAATTTTACCATACTATAGATAGCTGTTCGAGGACAGACTTTCATCATCAAAAAAAAATTGCGATTTTTTATAAAAAAAATTGATATGATGAATGGCAATTTTAACATACTCATAGTAACAATTCCAAAAAAATGTAAATTTTACCATAAATAATGGCAATTTCTACCATGACAAAAGTCTGTCCTCAAAAGACCATCTGGTATGGAAAATTTACAAGAATTTTATTTCCGTGTAGAATTATTTTTTCCCAGTCGTTTTGCAATTACTTTCTTTCTATTATTGTAAAAATTAAAATTTTTCTCGTAAAGATCAAAATAAAATAAACCATATATACCATATCAATATAATTTATTATATTAGTCGTATTATGTTAAAATTAACTATTTTACAAGCCTGTCTCAGTTTTGTCTTTTTAGAACGACAATAAAATATTTCCAATGATTTTTGATGCAAATTAAAGTACGATAAAAACATAAAAACTTGAATTAAAAAAGTTTCGAAAGTATTCGTCATTGAAGAAAATGAATCCTATTTTTATCGTTTTTAATTCTTTTTAATCCACAATTTATGGCCTGCTTTTATTGAAACTATGTTTTTTACTGTGATTTCCCTAATGATTAAAACAAAAAGCATATAAAAAAATCATAATACACTTTCAGTTCAAATTATAGTACGAGTTTTCGAAAGTTAAAAAGATAATGTTATCGTATAATTACTTATACCCGCATTGATGTGTATTCAACTGCGCCCAAATTACGGGGAAGGCCAATGGACGGGAAATGCGTAAGGTGGTAGATTTTCGATGCATTTTTGTAATACGATATGCAGTCAAGTAGTGTCTTGAGCATACGTTTGTCACGGGCTCGTAGTAAAATAAATAGTTATGAGAGGGAATAGCATCAAGGGTCCAAAGCCCCCTCCCACCAACCACTACCACTCATGACATGCACTCGGAAATTTCGAAGTGGTCGTCTGTTCGTAATTCAAAAATAATTTCATTTTAATAGTCGTTAGAGCATGCATTAAAATATACACACACGTGCGCGCATGCATATATGAGAAAAATAAAAAAAAAATATATATATATATACGAGGTTCAAAAATTGTAATTGAATTTAAAACAATGCATTTTTGTATTCATTCCAAAAAAAAGTTTCGATTGATGGAAACATTGTATTTTTTATTTTCATAATGCACAATTAAAAAAAAATAAAGATTATGCGTTTGTTTTAAACTGTAATAACATGAAAAAATAATCATCAATTTGGCAACGAATGTGTAACACAATTGCCCTTAGTCATGGAATTCAATATTTGGGGATTTTCGGGGATAAAAACCAGCTGTTACTGCGGGGACATATATTTCACATTAATTTTAATAAGACTTTTAATCTTATCATTATCGATAATTTTGCCGAAATGCAGGATTACTATTCATGAAAAAATAGAAATCTCAAAAAATTAGGTATTTAAAAAAATTAGGTATATATACATTTTTTTATTATATATTTATTTTCACGTCATTAGTTTAAAATAAGCGCATGTTATTTTTTTGGAATGAATAAAAAGTATATTGATTTAAATTAAATTTACAATTGTTTAATTACAATTTTTGTAAGTTATTACGTTGTTCGTTTCGAATAATTTCAAAATCAAAAAGAAATTTGACTAAAATCTGAATGCATTTTAATCCAATGTTATAAATGAAGCGAATTACGTTTGATTACTGATCGATAGAAATGAATATGTCGGTTTTTGTATTAAATAATAAAACCTATAAATTTACAAAGTAGAAAATTATTTTGAAATTTGAATTAAAAAATGATGAATTTAAAAAATTTTTAAATGTTTAGACAATAAATTCAAATGCATTTAAATAAAACAAAAAAATAAATCCTTCAAATTGAGCAAGAAAAATATAGAATTCATATGCATGTAGAAATGTATTGAAATGCATTAAAATCCATTTTCGATTACTGGGTTACGAGTAATTATTAGATCCATTGTTTTAAGTAGAAAAAAAATATTTGATGGTTAAAAATTTATATATTTATATTTCTGAAAATTAAATATTTAACAACTTTTTTTTTTATTAAACTTTTAATCCTTTAACAACTTATTACATATATATTTTTATTATATATTTATTTTTTTTCACGTAATTACTTTAAAACAAGCGCTTATATCTTTACATATACAATATATAGGGTGGCCCGTTTTAATCGCCTCACCCGATTTACTCGGATTCGAAGCCAGACAGGGAAAAACGATTCAGACAAAAGTTGTAGGGGACAAAGGGGGCCACTTAATTGCGCTATCATTTTTGACCTTGAACTTGACCTTCGAGGTTATTTCCATATCAAAGTGGTTTTTTTTTAAATGGGAACACCTGATTTTGACCCTGGATTTGGAAAAAGCGGGAAATTCTACGTCCAACATGATATTTCCAGCAAGATCACAGCAAGGTCTAATTTGTGGAAATCGTTGAATAACCTTAAAAATCAAGTTCAATATCAAGGTGATTGGTACCTGCATATATATAATATATCCCCGGGTATAGCAAAGCGGCATGTGCGTAAGTCCGCAATTTGGCGACAATATAGGCCGACAACTTGTCGAAATCGGCATATTTTTTCGTCTATATACCGCGTAAAGTATCGTTTTGTTTTATATATAATTATTTATTATATATTATATGTCGAACCTCTTTTCTAAAAATGTACATAAAATATTTTGTAAAATTTACAAAAATAGTAAAAAGTTTTGTAGCAATAAAAAAAATTATAGATAATAATATATGTACATATAATTGAATATAAATATATATACACGGGTGTGTGCGTGTGTTTAATATACACATATATAATTTTAGTATATATATAGATTTTACAAGTGAGGTAATAATATCGTTTTTAACTTCGAAAAAAAAAATACAATATATATGACGACGCGCAGAGTTCCAATGTTTTGAATTTACTTAAACGATAATAATAGTGCATAGGGGTTCTCTTCGCCTGATGCTGGTGATCTAAAATGACCTTATACTCGAAAAATAGTTCAATGTCAAAAATTAAAATGAAACGATATACATTTTTAGAACGTGAAAACCAGTGAAAACGTTTTAATAACATCGCCTAAATTTATGTGTATTTTCAATAAGATGCGTATTTAAATCATAAATCGTAATGTACAGGGTGCAGGCCCGTTTTAATCGCCGCACCCGAATTTCTCCGAACCCAAGCCAGATAGGGAAAAACGGTTCAGACAAAAGTTGCCCAGGACGAAGGGGGCCATCTGTCTGTGCAATTAGTTTTGACCTTGAACTTTACTTTCAAGGTCATTTTAAGATTAAAGTGTTTTTTTTTATTTTTTCATGTGAATATCTATATACTTTTGACCCCGGATTCAAAACGATATTTTTCAATTATAGGTCGAATACAAAATGGCAATAGGTCGAATGAAGGTAAAATTTGCAAAAATTGTTAAATTATGGATGTTAGCTCGAAGAAAAATATCAGGGATGGAGAGAGCCATCTTGTGGTATAATTATACGTATCAAACGTAAAATATGTAATTCGAGGACATTAATTGTACCGAGATGAGCCTAATGCATCGATTTTCATAAATTATCGTCTTTTTAGTAAGTCAAGTCTTCTATCTGTATACATCGGGGTTAAATCGGATATGCAACAGCTTAATTTTTCAAAGTTTTTTGTTCGAAAAAGGATCTATCGCAAGTTCATGAAATCAAAAATGATCAAAAACAGAAACAAAATTACAAATTATACTAAATTCCCGAAAAATGTACAAGTTTATACTTTTGCAAATCACCAACATGTAATTTTCTACGAATTCGCGCGTTTCAATAATTCTCCGAAGCGCTGTTTTGCATTTCGACAATCGATGTTTTTACGAACACATGAAACACATCGCCTCTTGTTTTATTACTAATATGTGTATTCCAATTGCCGTAGTTTTTTTTTATTTCGTTTATTTCCATTCCATAAAACGAAATATATATGTAATAATGAAAATTTGCATTCGTCGTCTACATATTATAAATTATTGTTTTGAATCGATCTTTAATTCGGATGATTTTTGTCAATATGTAATACAATAATCGATATGTACACTTTTCAGATCCGCTTCCCCCTCCATTCGATATTCGATTTTTTCATAGCTATATGTGTATATACATTTTTATACACTTAGTTTACGTTCTATATATTATGTGGTAGTTTCAAAATTCTTCCATACATTCGACGTGATGACGCAGTCTCGCGCAGTTCGTTTTTGAAAATTTGTATTCGCGAATTCCAAATTTGAACGTTATTCATAAAAACCTGTACGAGTGTTATACGTGAAAATCGATCTTTATATGTAAAACAAAATAAAAGCAACTTTCCACGACGCATCAAAATTTCTCTATTTCGTCGTCGACTTGTCTCTTTACTGCGTTTATGGGGTAAGTGTTCAAACGAATCGCAACCACACATAATTCAATCGCGGATATTTAGCCGCGGCGATTCACGTTTATACGTATTGTCATCAAATAAATACGTATATGCCTACGTAAGTGTGGTAGCCCTGAAAAGCAAAAGTGAACGTGACGATTTTCGAGCGGTGGTCGCGCGTCTTGAAGAAATAAGTCATTGGGACGGAAATCCGGCCTCGAGAGGAAATCGAAGATTTCCCGCAGGGGGTAACGCGAGACATTCGGTCGTCGCGTATAATAAAACACGTCGCGGACAAAAATAGCTGGTCGACAAAAAAAAAAAAACGAACGGCGTCTGTATAGGTGAAAATTCGTAAAAAAAAAAAAGAAAAGAAAAAGGAACAAAGCTGGAATTGGGGCCGTATTACATTGAAGGCCCCGCCGCGGCGTTTTTCCTCGAAACAAAAGCGAATCGATAATATAGCACGACGAACGGCAAGTGCGCGGAACCTTATAGTATATGTATAGAAATAGCGTGCGGAAGGCAGAAAGGCGACGAAAAGCTAGAAAAGGAACGAAGAAAGAAATCTCCACGCACGACGAAGAAAGAAAGGGAAAAAGTGCGATCTGGAACAAAGGCGAGGGACGCCGCTAGTGCGACGGAGAGAGAGTGAGAGAGAGAGAGAGGGAGAACGGGCGTCGGGTTTTCCCAACGTAGAGACGTACAATATGCACATATGTACAATATCGTCGGGCATCGTGCCTTACGACGTAGAATTGGGAAAATGAACGCGAAATGCCTTTCGCTTTTTTCGTCCGACTGTACCCGGCATTGTTGGTAGCGTCGACCAATTAGAGGGCTCCTTCGTTCTCGCTTCGTAGCAGCCGGCACGAAAGTCGCTCCGCGATTGGCGGATCGGCGCTGCAGCGTTCCTCGCTTCGCTCTTCTAGCTTTGTCGTACATACACCAGGGCGGCCATAACAGTACGCTTCGAGAGGTGTAGGCGAATACACTAGTAGATTATACTAGCGAACGTCGAATCGCCGTATAGCGAGTCGCGTTCAAAAAGTGCGCCGCGAAAAATTTCGCAACCAAGAAAAGTGCGCGCGTCCCCCGGGTGCGTGCCGTCGTAGCCGAAGTGTGCGTGCGTGTGTGCAGGAGCCCCATGGAGGTCGCGCAGAAGCTACACTTCCAAGCATGTGACATCGAGAATGAGGAGCTGAACATCAGCTGTCGGACGGGGAGCTCGGGCTGCGACGTAGGCGATGTCCACGACTTCTCCGTCGAAGAGTACGAGTATTCCGGGGTCACGCAGCCGCGGAAGCTCTCCTTCGGCGAAATGGACTGCAGCGAGAGCGAAATGAATTTCGCGAATAACAATAAGACCCCCCACACGAGCATGACAGGTTAGAATCCACGATTGCTTTTTTTTGCCGAGTGCATATACACATTCGTTATATACCAGATCATATCCATATACTTGTGCGCCGTACGACGCTTCGCCATATTCGTGTTTGTGCGCGTGTGTGTGTACATACCGCGGTATACGACTATAAAGTTTTTATTTTCTTTTTTCTCTTTTTGTTCCGATTTTATTATAGCTCGTTCGTGACGTTTTCTTCTCGGTCTTTCGGTCGCGGCACCTTCATGAATCCGACGCTTTCCTAGATTCGCCGTCGGATTCGAATATCGATCGATTATTACGCTACGGAATGGCAAATTTCGCGTCGATTGAACGGCGGATTCCATCGACTGCTGTGCAAATGACTATACAAATCTCGTTGCTTTTGTGTTTTTAAATGATTCGCAAATTTCGTCGATTCGACGAATCTAGTGATTTCTTTTTCTCTCTTTATTATTTCCCATTCTATTGTCGCTCTGATTAACAATTGGCTCACTTAACGCGCCGGGTGGGTAGGTGTCTGGTATGTATGTTGCTCTATGCCTTTCCGACATGTGCCTTCCTTCGCTTCGCTTCTGCACACATATACCGAATCGCGACTTTTTTCCAATCTGGCTTCTTCTTTCCGCGAAATGTCGCGATTTACGACAGGTCGTGATTTTGCACGATGCGATTCTCAAAAGTTTGATTTCTGCGGCTACAGCAATGCTCGGGAGAAACGTAAGGGAACGATTGCATTTGAAACGAAAAATGGATTCGTTACGGTTTCGGTGTTGTAAAAATGTTTGCATGAATTTTCCGTGTGCAAATGTGAAAGTTGTTCCGGTAGAAATTTTTGTTTTGTTTCCGCTTAAAATTGTTGTTTCGCACGTCACCTTTTTTCGTGACAGACACAGGTTTGGTTAGCTTTTAAATAATATTTTTTAACTTTAGCTCACTTTTTATTTTTTATCGATATTCACTCGTGCGTCTCTGAAAAATAGTATGGGAAAAATTATGAAAATAATTACTTCTATAAATTAGGAAGTAAAATTGTGGACGGCAGATATAGAACAAATTTTCAATGTCATTTGTCGATTTCATCCAAATTTAAAATAAATCTTTTGCATTTTCAAAACGTAATTTTTACAAAATTGAGGGTACGAATATGAACGATCAAGCGTGTTTTATCCGTTTAGCAAGAAATTTTACGCCTGAGGTAATATTTGACGTGCTGTAATATTTTATTTCTGTACCTGTGAATGATGATTGTTAGTTTTATTTTTCTATCATATCCTATTTTTTGCAAATTGTATAGGTGTTTTGCTTGTTACGTTTTAATTGTGGTTAACCTAGTCGTAGAAAATTGATGTATTATTATGTGCGATTATATAGGAATTGTATGTTCATTCATAAAAAGAACTTAGGGATGCAAATCCCTCCTTAATAATAATCAATATCTTCATTTTAATCATACTTGCGACATGTATTCCAGAATTATATAGTATAATAAAACATTGTTTCCAATACATGCGAAGTGAATTTAATAAATTTCATATTAAATATTAATTACAATTATTGTCTTGTGCACAACATGGTATACTATATATACTTTCTTTTCGACATAAAAAGATTGCACGTTACTTTTTAATAATATAACATTATCCGTTAAATACAAATTTATGCATGAATTGGTTTATTTGTTTACAATCTTAGAATTGGTTTAGTGATGTAGTACGGTATATTCTGCATGCATTAAAAAAAGATAAATTATAAGCGAATACGATCCATAAGTTTGAATTTATAATTGAGCCACTGCTGGTTTCGTTTCGTTTGATAAATTTATTCACGTTTGTTGAGTTAAATTAAATTTAATTAATGTATCTTTCAGGAGCTGTAGAATAATGTTGCTGATATTTTCTGCTATAATTTATAAATATTATATCTACTTTGAAATATTGAAAAATACAATAATTCATATGAAATGAACTGATGTACAAGTATTTGGTCCAATCATTTCATTTGATATTGCATAAACTGATTGCATGTGTTGAATTATTTTGTAATTATGCATTTTTGTTATAATCATGAATACTTCTTTTTTTTTAAGACTAAATATAATATTCTACCGTGCTAATATTTCTAGTCAGTTATTCAAAAGCCATTTGTTCATTCTGGATTCTAGGTCCTATGAACATACGACCAAGTCGTGAAGGACACCCCCACTCTCGATTATCAATGGCATGTAGTCCACCTTACAAACGAGTCAGAGCCCTTAGGCTATTCGATTCGCCTGCCACTCCTAAAACGTTAATAGAGAAGAGCGGAATGCACACGCCGGTGCCATCAAAATGTACGAGGCTTTTTCCAATAGATAAGCCGAAACCTGTGGCAACGTGTTACAGTAAGTCTGACAAACCTGCAGCAAATGTAAATCCGTTCACGCCTAATGGTATGTTCCTGACCGCGAGGAAACGAACAAGATCAAAGCGAAGTTTAAATGGGTAAGTTGAACTTTGAGTCTCTTAAGACTCTTGTAACAGAAAATTAGTTGCGTATAAAAGTAGAATTATGCTCAAATTTAAAGTTAATTAAATATAAATGAATTTAGATCGCCTGATTTGTCAATACCAAAATTTGACCTTGTGGACTCTGACGATTCAGAATCCGAAGTCGAGCAACCAACAAAACGAGTAGCTTTGCAGGAGTCAAACATTTCAAGATATTATCAAGAATTCCATGAACTTGGATTGATTGGAACTGGTGAATTTGGATCGGTTTTTAAATGCATAAATCGATTAGATGGATGTATATATGCTATAAAGAAAAGTATAAAGCCTGTAGCAGGAAGTGTGAATGAAAAAAATGCCCTCAATGAAGTTTATGCACATGCAGTACTGGGAAAGCATCAACATGTTGTGCGTTATTATTCTGCCTGGGCTGAAGACAACCACATGATCATCCAAAACGAGTACTGCAATGGCGGTAGCTTGGCCGATGCTATAAATAAGTTGAATGACGAAAGTCGGCATTTTTCAGAACCGGAATTGCGACAGCTTCTGTTGCATGTGGCTGAAGGATTAAGGTACATTCACAGTATGCAGCTCGTGCACATGGACATTAAACCAGGTAACATTTTCATATCAAGAGAAAAGAGACTTCTGTCGGTAAATTATGATTCAGCGGATGACGGATTCGATGAAGAAGATACAGTGGAGGAAGAAATTACATATAAAATTGGTGATCTTGGACATGTTACGTCTGTAACGAATCCACAAGTTGAAGAAGGAGACTGTAGGTATTTACCTGCAGAAATTCTCCATGAAGACTTCACGCATTTGTCAAAAGCTGACATTTTCGCGTTAGGACTCACCGTTTATGAAGCGGGTGGTAGCGGACCTTTGCCAAAGAATGGACCAGAGTGGCACGAAATTCGAGAAGGAAATTTAAAAGAACTACCTCAGTATAGTAGAGACCTAAATGAACTGCTGAAGGTATTTTTCAACTTTTATTTAATTGTTTATTGCAATTGTGTTATTGTTAGAAGTTTTAATACTCTCACTGTTATATATCTAAAAGAAAATCTTTATTCTTATGTTATTTTTATTTATTTAAAATTATGTATAGAATTAATTCTATCTTACTAAAAAGTAAAAAAATAAAATCATTCGATAGTCGAAACAAATTATTTTAATCTTAAAATTATAGACGATGGTACATCCAAATCCGGAGATGAGACCTTCTGCAGTATCCCTCATTCAGCACAGAGTCTTGTGCCCATTTGGTAACAAGTCGAAGGCGCAGCTTCGCAGGGAACTTAATGCCGAGAAGCTGAAGAATGAAATCCTGTCGAAGCAACTCCAGGAGGCAGCCAAGTGCCTGAAAACAATTGCTCCAAACATGGCAGCGATCAGCAGTACGCTCAACTCTAGTGGCTATAGATTACGTCCAACGCAACAAAGGACTTCGTCGCGAGCTATAGGTAAAAAGGTTAATCGTAGCAATAGTACTACAATTTTTTAAGCGCTGAAAGAGGTATGAATGAAAGCGGCAAAAGTCACGACAAGAAAAGAGGAATGAAGAAGCCGGTTGAAGCGATACGATGCCAAGCGGTTGGCATCGTGGTATTTGTGATATCCAGATAACTCTAGTGTCTAAGTGAGAACTTTAAATTTAGATAACAATAAAACTAGTACATGAAACGTTGGTATGCAGAGTAAAATTGCTCGTTGATGTACGTTTCTTTTCCGCCGCTGCGAACGAATGTAATCGTTTCGTCCGACGGACCTTGTATAAAAGACATCACAGTTTTGATAAATTCAGTGTTTTTTACAATTTGTACCTTTCGCAGCAGCGAAGAGTATAAATTAGTTGGCTGTGAAAGCAGTATCAATTAATTGCATATCTTTTTATGATTTATTAATGTCTAAATAGATAAATTGTTATCAGTCGTAATGGATTGTACTCCTTAATACTAGTAGGTAGTGACAGTTCGTTTCTTTTTTCTTTTCTTTTTTTTTTCGTTAATAACGAGATGAAATCGTTTTTCTTTCGGCGTCTAAATATTCATCAATCATTTTCGTATCACGACCTTTTTTTTTTTTTTTTTTTTTTTTTTTTTTTTTTTTTTTTTTTTTTTTTTTTTTTTTTTTTTTTTTTTTTTTTTTTTTTTTTTTTTTTTTTTGTTTTTTAATCGAGGTGATACTTTATTGCGAACAAATGTGTTCGATCGTTTGACCTGGCTCATCGGTGTTACTTGCTGCGCTTGGTCCAACGAATTCACACCTTTTTATTGCACACTTCCCCCAGTGTTTGCATTCGTTTCTAGCGGTCGATAATATTTTCGCAGTTCGTCGCTGCAATTTGACTCTGCACAAACCACACGGTTAGGGGAGGGGGGATATGTCGTTCAAGCAACGTACTTGTAGTTAGCAGCGATATTTTTTAAATTAAATTATTTTTATAACAGTTTTAACAGTGTCTTTTTCAGCATGCTTCAGCACTCGTCCTATGCACTGTTACATTTTTTACATCATGCTGAATTATCGTGTTGTATAGTAGTATATTCTGCGAAAAAAATTCGATACCTTATTGTATAATAATTTTCAACCAAGTGTTTTTCTAGTTTAGTTGGCGTTGCTAGTTGGTTAAAAACAGCATTTCTCGTTTGCTCTTTCTCGCTTAATGACGGAAAACGTAATTATCATTATTATCGCTATGATGAGCTCAAAAGGATATATAAAAAGATCAATTTCAAGAAAGTTCTTCGCATGTAAAATTCGTCGAATTTTCGCGTTCCTTCTTTCTTTATTCTTTCATTCCGAAGGTAGTCAACGCGTCGGGATGAAGAAATCTGTAAAAAGTAACGCATCAAGAAATTCGGCGCCTTCGTTTTTCTCGCAAGATTATTTATAAATGAAGAAGGTGAATATGTAAGATTAAAAAAAAAAAAAAAAATCAGGAGAAAGACGGGAAAAACAAATCAAATGTATCGTGTCTTTTGTCAATGCATACTCTGAAAGTATGGATGAACGTCGTACTTTAAGTCGTTAACTTACGCGCGTGTCGGCGAGTGAAACGGGCATTCGTGAATTGTTTGTAACGTCTCAGCTGTAATATAGTATTTTTTAGACTGCGTTCTGTTTATTATTATTATTATTATTATTACGATTATTATTGTTTTTCTCTCTTAATGCGACACACGGCCGCGAGTAGTCGATGCGAATAGTCGAGCCTAACTCAGGAAGCGAACGATCAGGTTCGGCGTAGCGACGAAAAACCTTGCCCGAACGTTTTTTTTTTTTTTTAACTTTCCACTCGCCTCTTTATACCAATGAGAATGCAAATGCGTGCATGCGACAGATTTTTTTAAATTAACTTCGGCAATTGACGAGGAAAACAAAACTTACTTACGAAGTGCATGTTACAAATGATGCGAAATCATTGTCTGTAAATATACGATGTAAAGAAACTAACGGGGCGAAGGGAAATCAGTTGGTGATTATTAAAGAAAAGTCAAAAGAAATTGGAAAAAAAAGAAAATAAAACCATGTAAGACGCTGGAGAATACGATGGAATCTTTCGAAAGGTCCGTCGGCGAGGGTGGATCCCGAAACGCATACTGGCAGCATTATAGCATGGAAGGCACGTTGAAATACGTCGCTATTTGTTATCATTATTACTTTTTATATTATGATAGTAATATTTAACAAATTAAAATAAAAGAAAAATGTAAGATCTGACTCGATCGTTTTGTTTGCCTGCGGTATGGATGGATGAATGTGGTCGTCGTAAAATTCACGCATTGTCGTTTCAGGTGATCTTTGTCATTTTCGAAATTGGATCAGTTTTTTGAATTGTAATTGATGTGTTTGTATTAGGTCCAACGACACCAAGGAGTCAATAGAAGCAGAGAAAGTTTAGCGCGCTACGCCGGGCTCGAGAGGTAGGCCAGTGAACAGCGCGTTCTGATCGGAGCATGTCTGAACAGGTCGGTTCATTGGTTTTCGAAGTTTTCGCCGTTTTTGCCGCTTTATGAATCCCGAACGGTGGAAATGGTTCTTCCGTGAATCATTCAACCATCTTGGCGAGGAAGCTGGCAACGTCGCTCGAGGCGTTCTTCCCGGCCGTGCTTGTGATTTGGGTTCCACCGGTGTTGCCAAGTTTCGGGGGATCTTTCAGGGGATGCGGACCTTTACGACCATGCGGCGGCTGCTGTGGTTGCTGTTTGTGCTGCTGCTGCTGCTGCTGCTTTCCTTCATGTATTATATAGATATATATATATATATATATATTAAGAATAAGGAATGAATTATACATGAGCGGCGTGTTTCACTCGTGTATTTGAATCTTGCAGATTATTGTACAGTTTTTTACGTTTTTGATTTAAAAATCATTTTAATATGAATAATAAATAATTTATATTATCTTTTACGCAATTTGTATTTGTTTCCCGTACCTCTTTACTAATATCGCATCACTGATTTATGTCTATTGTATTGCAGGTTCAATTTTCTCCGAAATATCAATCGATAAGATGTAACTTTATGTAATTTCGACAAATTCAATGTAACGAAAAGTCTCAGGCTACGTCTTGGGTAAATATTCCATTTATTCCATGTAAATTTGTTGAATTTGCATGACGAACGACTTTCTGAAGTTTTTAAATATTTCAATTAAATTCTAATTAAAGAATAATGATCTATGTAGTATGTGAATTCAAATTGGTATTTTTACTTTAATAATTTTATTTATTAATGAATTTTTTACAACCGAAATTGTATTTTTTTTTATGTCGACAATTACGTATATTAAGGAAGAAGAAATTATTGTTTGACTATTTATTTTGATTTTAATTGTTTACGAATCACGATTTTTCGTTTTACTATTATTAAAATTGAAAATTTACGTAATTGACAAATGAAACATGGAATTTTCACATTGGTTTTCATGGAACGATTTTAAATCGTATTCGAATAGAAAAAATAACAAAAATCCAGTGAATTCTTTCGTTTCAGCATATATCGCAAATAAGTTCGCGTTTTCGAGCAACATGGCCGAAACCACCTCAAGGAGATACACGTGTGTAACCTTGAGGGGTGAGCGAGCAGGGGAAGAAAGGGGAACATTTGTCGCGTTCCTTTGTTTCCTTCCCCCTGGGAGCCACAACTTCTTCCGCTATACCGCCTAAAACTGCCATTTTCGTTTGTACCTTCGTATACACACATACGCACCAGAGCGAACACGCACATATTTCTATACATATATATATATATATATATATATATATATATGTATACGCACGCGTTTGCGTTTGTGTGCGTGCGTGTTTGTCGCTTCACAAGGGCGACATAGACAAAGTTCTGTATATTTTTTTCCCAGGCCTTTTTCCATGGAGCAGTGCGCACCGATTTCAGGTAGTTTTTTTCCGGAGCCAACCAGGGTGTTTGTCGTCGTATATATTCAAATTTCCAAAAGCGACACATTCGCCGCGTAACTCGGGCAAATGCATATTAATCAAGCTTTCGCCACGGAGGCGGTTTCGTAATTTCGACGATTCGTTTCGAATGCCTCGAAGATGTTTTTTAACGCCTCAATACTCGTCTTAATTCGTGTGACAGTCATGATTCTCCACAATTATGTAAAACAATGGAGTAATTCCAGAAAAAGAGAGAGAGAGAGCGAGAGAAAAAAAAATTAAAACTGATTGAAAAAGATTCAGATTTTGAATTCTTCTGAATACTTGAAATCCATTTCATCGATGACAAGAAAATAATTCGCAAATGATTTTACATCGTGAGAATGATGAATATTACAGTATATGGATTTTAAATACTCCGCGAAGTATCAATGTAAATTGAGCGCGAATCGATTTTCGTTTATTGGGATTTATAATAGAGATTTCTTAATTATATCTTATTAAATACTTTTCAATATGTTTGAATTCAAAAGTAATATTTTTAAATTAAATTTAAATTAAGCTATGTCTTCAAGAAATTTCAAATAACTGTGGGTTAAGAAATAACCAAGCAATGAAAAATGTATTTCAAATGATTCGGAATTTAATGCATTGAAATATATTTTTATTGCATCCGAATACTATATTTTGATATCCCTCAATTTTAAGGATTTGTCATTTGTTGATTTAAATGCACTTGAATGTATTGCCTACATTTAAAAATTTTAAGAATTTCTCATTTTTTGATTCAAATGTTGTCAAAACGATTGAGAAGTATTCCTTGCATATACATTATAAATTTTCTGAATTTATCGTTTATGGATTTGCATGTATTTAAGGGCAGCAATATTTTTGGATTTTTTTGAAATTCATTCATATTTAATTTAGACAAATTATTGTTGGATTTCAAATCATTCGATATTGACAAAATAATAACGATCAAAAAATGAAACGAATACGTTTTTATTCATTTCAATCCATTGTCGATTCCACGCGGTAATTTTAAATTGGTTCCATCAAAAAACCAAAAAAGAATTAAAAATTTAAATTCTTCGAATTCAGTTTGTTGCCCATATTGAAATGCATTGGAAAGTATTGAGAATATGAATTTATTAATATGCCGAATGTTTTTTTCATCAAATGTCCATATGTTTCCGATCATATGAACAAAAAAAAAAAAAAAAAAATGCAATAAAAAATGTCCTTCTGTCCCCAGCAAACGAAAAAGTATTCAAGAGGAATGGAAATTGTAATTCTTTTAATACTTCTGAATCCAATTTCTTATCTCTCGAGAAAAGAAAAGGGATTATAAACAATTGAAAAAACAACATTGAATACTTTTGCATATATCTGTTAACTCTTCAAATCGATCCTAATCTCCAAATTTATTAAAGATTCAAAGATATTCAAAACTCGAAGCGTTATTCTTTTCTGGAGATTCAAAAGCATTCGGAATAGAAAAAGATTCACACACGTCAAGAATTTGGATTCACCAATGATTTTCATTCTTATTGAATTATTTCAATCATTTTTTGTTTTCTGGGTCACGAACGAAAAATGGATATCAAAAATAAGTTGCTCCAACTTAGATCTGATTAGTTTTTGGGAGATATTCGCACTAAAATGATGGGGGAAGGCCAAAAAAAAAACATTTTCACGAAAAACTTTAAACACGCATAACTTTATCAATTTAGTATCAAAATATTGATTAATGGCTGAAAATTTGTGTGAAAACAATACGTAATCTAAAGGTTATCGTTTTTTTTTTTTTTAATTGACCGATTACAAGTCGAGTTATCCACAATTATAAAGAAAATAATGTATTAAAATTTAAAAAATTGCATCTTTCTTAGTTTACTGAGGAAAATGATGAACCTATACATACTCCGAATTATATACCGAATAAATCAATTATCGGCTGTCTAAAGTAGACCGAATAGACGTCGAGATATCCCCGATTATATAACAAAAGAAGAAGAAAACCTTGAAAAATCTTACGTCTTGTTACATTTATTAAATGAAATGCATCGTAGCAATTATAATCAAATATTCAAAATACGAGGAATTTCATACCGAATTATACAGTCATGGGTTTTTGAAAATTGGCCAAACGGAAGTCGAGATATCTCGGATTCACTTATCTCCAATTTCGATCAAATATCTTTTTGTTTCAGAACATAATGCACTCATATATAAACGGAATGTACGGGAGATGTATTACGAGATGTCCAAATCACTCGTATGTTACAGTTCCCATATATAGTTCAACGTCATATAAAGTGTGGTTGGATGACCGTACATTCTTCGTACATTCCGATTTTTACCGCAGGGGTATAAACTCCTAATCCGGGGGCGGAACCCCCTCGTGGGGTTGGAAACCGAAGGCCGTATAGGGTCAATAAAGACGCCAATTTCAATTATCTTTGTTATTTCAAATAGGATGCATGTCATATAAAGAAAAGAATATACAAATTATCCATCCATCGTAAATAACTGCATGTATTTACAGGAATTCAAATATCATATATATATATATAAGCGGCCTTTCCTCCATTAAAATAAATTGAACGAAATTGCGAAAAGGAAAGAAAAGCAATAAATTGTAAACAAAAAAAACGAATTTAGAATGGAAAATGTGATTTCCGTTTAATGCATTTCAATTTATTTTTCGTATTCTGGGGTAATTGATTCATTTGAATTGGAATTTGTAGAATTGAATTTATAGACGTTAGTTTTGGATTCAGAAATATTGAAAGTCATAGAACTGGATTTGTAAAGTCAATATTTTCAATGCATTTGAATCGAAGAGAAATATTTCCAAAATAATAATTATTTTATTTATTAATAATTATTTTACATACATAACCTGAAGTCCAACGTACGTCCATTTTACGTCCATTTTACGTCAATTTTAGTACCATGTGAGAAAAGTGGATGTAACAATAAGATGTCCAATGTACGTTCATGCGTATCGTTCATTTCAGAGTATTTATTCATGGTCATTAAATTGACGTCAAATGGACGGCTATTGTACATTCAAATCGTAGCCTTGATACCTGCGTTATTTGGGAATGTGTGTTATGAGCAGATTGAAAAACTATTAATTAATGATAGAATTCGATTAAATGCAATTACTTAATTTTTGAATGTTATTCGTTTTGCAATCCAAAATGTACGTTATTAATAACTATATAAAACCAGTATTTAACACAAATGGAAAAAATGTAACTTTTTACGTAATATAAGCCCAATTGAATATGATCATTATTTCTATAGACATTATATATTGACTTCTTTTTCAATTTTGCCTTTAAATGATTGTTCCCTATTATTAAGAGATGAATTAAAGATAGATGCCAGTCATCTGTCAAATTTTGAGTTTAACGGTTAATTCGTCGGAAAGCGATATATCCAAACAAAAAAGAGATTTATAAAAATACTTAAGAAAATGCCGTATTTTTGAACTTTTTGGGTCATTGACTGAATAGTTAGCTAGGGGACTTCTCACGCATTGACCAAAGGGATACGAAGGCCCTTATGACATATATATGTCATTCCTGTTTCGACTTGTTTTACAGAAAGTAACGTTTTCGGCGGTTTCGATTATATGGTTTTCATTTTTTCTATCTATCGAAAATGTTCGTTCTTTTTCTTTATTTTATTTTGAATAATGTGTATTCGAATCAAGTTTATTTTATTTTACCTGTATATATTCGCCCACGTATTAAAAAAAAAAAAAAGCAACGAACCAGTAAGAATTAACTTAATAATTTTCTTCAATAAAATTGTGTTAAATAAAAGTAAAAATTATTACAGAAAAATTCAACAATTTTTATTGGAAATAAAACATTTTTAAATAGTATAAAATACGATATGATAGTACAATATAGTAGGAAGAAGATAATTTTTTGAAATGTGAGTGTATAATAAATTGGGCATACATTTGCACACGTGAGTATTTATGTAGGTTCCAGAGTTTCCGTAACACGTAAATTTGACCTTGGTTGGCTTACGCAGCCGTTCGCTTTTAGATAAGTATACGCTCGACGAGACGAACCGCCATATATATATATATATACATATATATATGTATGTATGTATGGACGCGTGTATGTGTGCGCGTATAGTGCCACGTGGTCGATTCCAGAGGGTTGTTTTTGTTTGCGCGCGTACCACGGCAAAATGAAGTAGTAAAAAAAAATGAAAAAAAAAAAAATTTTATGTAAAAAACATATGCTAAGACCTTATTCGGACAAACAGGTTTTACAATGAAAAATAATATGCAAAAAAGTTCAGACAGCAAAACGGCAGGCATATGTCCGCTTTTTTCCGACAACACACCGGCAAATTGCCGAAAATATTTCATCATTTTGACGGTATGTTGTCGACAAACAGCGGACATAACTATACTTACTGTTTGGCTATCTGGGAGCAATTTTCTACAATACAAAAAAAATATATATATAATATTACATTATTTCGAAAGAAATATTTTAAATGAATAAATCAAACATTTTATTTAAATTTATGATTATACAAGACAATTCTTTTCAAAATCTTTTTCAAATTCAACATTATCATAATAATGAAGAAATAATGTGTATTTTTTTTTTGTAAATAATTGCTAGCTTTTTTCGTTATGTAAACCCCATATTATTTACCCGAATAAGAACTTGGCGTATGTTTTTTTTTTATATTCAATTGTTTTTGTCACATCTTTTTTATAGCGTAAAAGTGGACGAATGCGGCCGTTACAGCGTCGTGAAGCTTCTATCTGCGCATGCGCAGCGGGCGTTCGCACAGTTTTCCCGCCCGCTGCTCCATACCGGATATTATGTTTGCCGTGCTTTCCGACCTGGGGTATTTTCGTGTGATAAATACATATGTAACATGGAAGGTGAAGGCAATATTCTTATATTTTTGAAATATGTACGTGGTCATAATCACAGATTTCGACAATGACGATTACATTCTACATGGTCTTGATCACTTGATGGTCATGACTTGATATTAAATATTAAAAAGAAAAAAAAAAAAAAAAATATTCGCTCCCGAACAGAAATCGAACGCGGGTCGCCCGAATTTCAACATTTCCAATCACTTTTTGGCTGGCTGTGGAATAAATCGTAGCGATAATAACGAATAGTTAGATATGATACTATATATATCAGTGTTGATACTATATATATATAATATTAATTATAATAAACACAGTCTGTGGGTCGTTGAATATTTTCAAAATACAACTTACGACATATAACATACCCTGTAAACGGAAACGTATTGAGAAAGTTAAAAATACGAATTCAAACGAATTGAAATTAATTACAATGTATTAAAACGACTGAAAATGAATTCACTTAATGCGTATACATGCGCAAAAATATGCCGATTTCATTTTTGCGCGGATATAGTCCCATTTTTATCATGGTATGAAAAGCCAATACGAAATATGTATGTATCTATTTATTTTTTATGTATATAGTATTTCCGTGTTTGGTGGTTGCATTTATATATATTACGTTTTGGAGTGTGTAAACAAGAAAAATCACTTTGAAGAAATAAAGTAATTAATGAACTATATATATAGTTTATTTTTTACAACTTGACAATTATGAATGTAAATAAATTTTAGTTACACGCTGTGATTTCCAACCAACATTAAAAATAAATAAAAAATTTCGTTGTTAAAAAATGTTGAATTAAAAAAATGCCGTCAAACCGTAAGGGACTGTTTAAGCCAGTAAAAAAATATGGAAGAAGAATCCCAAGGTGGGATATAACCTTTTAGGATGATTCTGAAAATAAATGACATTTTGTAAAATGTCTCTATAGAACTCTGAGGTGGGTCTCAGAGAAGACCGAAAAGTCAAAAAGGATTATACGAACTGTAATCAATCTAACTATGTATATCCTACCCTACATCAAACAAAACATATTATCTACTATAATCTGCACATAACATTATTGACATGGTTGATTGTGGCGTATGAATGTGGCTCCCATATCGCAATGTGACAATTTAAGCTCCCTACAGTAGAAAATAAAAAAAAAATATTTTTTATATTTTATATTTTTAAAAATATTTAAAGAGGGAAAATTGAAATTCAAAATTGAATATGCATTTTATTCTCAATGTGAAGATTTGTAATTTCCGACCTAACCTCAAAAACGAAAAAATATATACATAAATAAAAATTAATTGAAACGTTATTTAAATATTCGGGTTTTGCAAGGGTGAGTCTATATACTGTTTTTTTTTTAATTCGCATTCAATTTCAACCAATTTAATTTAAAATTACTATATGAGTTCTTTTTAATACAATTTTTATCAATTCTGTTTCGTTTTCAAT
Organism: Trichopria nigra; assembly: GCA_030522945.1. NCBI lineage: Eukaryota > Metazoa > Arthropoda > Insecta > Hymenoptera > Diapriidae > Trichopria > Trichopria nigra. The sequence continues at coordinate 33,982 of JAPYZR010000200.1, read as the reverse complement.
GTGGTCTCAATAAGTATAGAAATGAAACAAGGATTAATAAATTATTTTTATTGTGATAACAGAAAATAATTTATTTCGGATAATTCACATTTAATTTTGAACCAATATATGTCATTGGTATTTGCTTGGGAATTGTATATGATACGTATATATATATACTTGTTTTAATATTTTATAGAGTTGGTATACTATTCGTAGTATTTATTATTATTTTTTTTTTTTTAATAATGATGTAATAAATATGTACGCAAAACCGCGACATTGATTTTTAAATATGAATTGGATAAATATTTATTTACTTTTCTACTTTCGAAAACAACTAGTGTCACGAAAACAAGAAAGATACACTATGTAGTTTGCATACGAAGTGAAGCAAAAAACACTGATCGGATGAATCACTGAATTTAGTTTGAGGAGATATGAAGTTTTTCGTCGTCATACTAAACCTGGAACTGGGATTCAACACGATGAGATCACGTTTAACGACATAGTCGAGAATACCCCTTGCATTTACAATCTCTATTGCCGAGTTTGCGAACGATTAATGCTGCATAAATGCGTGGTAAGTGTTTTTGTTACTTTTTTTTTTAATACTTATCATTTCATTATAATTTGTAATTATTATTATAATTATTATTATTACTACTATTATTATTTAGAATCTATTGTTCTTTACGTTACTAAACAACTTGTACAATACGAATATATCAAGAAAATCATATATTTTCAATATTGTTGTGTAATTTTTAAGGCAGAAGTAAACTGTTCAACCGTACATCAGTAAAGTGCTCATTAAGTCCTCTTATGTGTCGATCTGTCTGAGCTCTTTTTTTAACTGCTTTGTTAGGGCGGGATATATTTGGAATCATATCAAAAATAAGCCCAGAAATTGACTATACTTTTTGTAATCATACTAATTGACCTATATACCTTATTATATAATATTGATTTTCGTATATATAATATCGATTGTTGATCGTCTTGTCGAAGAAAACAATTTAATGTTATTAATCATTTTTTGTTAACTGATGAGAAGTGATAACATTTAAGTTTAATTTTAGAATAAAAAATAAACTAAAACACAAACACACAACACAAAAATATGAATGCTCAAGTATTGCATGATTCTTTATTGCCCAAGTTTTATTTAATTATTTTTGTTAGATAGTAAAAATAACTCATACCCCAACTGATAAGAATGAATTAAAACGAATTAAAGATTGTATTTATACTAAATTCATTAATATAGTATATACCTACTCCTTAAGAGTGAAATTTCACTCCATGAAATTTAGAGAGTAACAAGATTGTAAAGTGTACTTTTACGCACGAGTTATAGGTATCCTATTTTTTGTAATTGGGTGAGTAGAGATAATGCTTAAAGTACTTTAGATGCCTCGTATTAGTGCTTAGAATGAACATTTATGGATTTTGGGTGGTATCATCCGTGAAGTAAACAATTTATGCATATGAATTGAAAAAGGCATGCGTAAAGTTAAATGCGTAACTTTACACATGACTTTTTCACTTTACGCACGACTTTTTTGCTTTACGCATGTCATCTTCCAGCGTGCATAAAAGTTGACATTATACGCACTGATGAAATCGGGCGTCTAAAGTAATTTACACACTTTATACGCCTACAATTACAAATAAGTCTTTTTAATTCGTGAATTCTATATTATTACAAATAATGAGTAAAGTGACTTGATACATGTAATTATTAAATGCATTCTTATATATATCATCTGAATATTTAATTTTTTCTATTAAATTTTCAAAGTTTTTAAATATCTCCAGATTTATAAATATACCCGCAAAATTTGATACATTTTTCGCGGTTATCAGCGAGTATAGTGGTTGATAAAGGTTTTATCAATTGTCAGCAATTGTAATTATATTGTGACAATTACCTGCTAATTTATCATATTCTTTTATTTGTATGGACAGAATTCGAAGGTAAACAAATTATATTAGTAAATTCGTTTTATTCATTCGTTCATTTTGTTTGGGACGAATATCATATAATATATATATATATATATATACTTTTTTTCATATACTAAACGATTCCTTCAAGAATAGTAACAAAGGTCTTTCGTATTTGTCCCTGAAGAACTCGTAATTTCGAGTTATGAAAGGGAGTTATATTAGAAACGAAATGATTTCGATACTATCATCGCGACTCCTTGTAAACTTTGAAATGGGTCGATCGCTATATCGAGAATACAGACATCTACCTGCTGCGTGTCAACCTCGATTTCGGAGGGCTATTTTTTTTTTTTTTTTTTTTTTTTTTTGAGCATTTAAAGGTATGAAGAGTTTTCTATATCGTGAAAATAAAAGTAGGATTGTCACACGAATCTCATGATTGTTCAAATGAGGCAAGAATATATATCGGTGTATTTTCGTGACAATTTTCAAAGTCTGCAAAGTTATGGTGATGAAATGTGCGTGAAACGTATACATGACGTAACGAATGAACCCCGCACGCATCATCCTCCAAAGTTATAAGCACCCTTCAATCTTCATTTTTTTTTTTTTTTTTTTTTAAGAAGTACCGAGTATAATACGGGGAAAATAATTGTCGAGTGAATCCCAGGGAGCCATTTTTTTTCCATACAAAGCTATACTATCCATAAATTGTATATACTTTTTACTGTGAGAAAAGTAAGTATTTGTCGAAATCGGTTTTCCTATACTGGTAAAAATCGAAGTGTTCGCAGAAGTATACATTGGGGTCCAAAGTACAGTCATGCGGTACATCTTAGATACACTTATACGGCGTTTCGAATGTACTTTGGGCCCAAACACATTTCCCCGTACATTCAAATTTTCATATACATGAAAAATGCCTTTACAAAATTGCGATTTTTTTTTACGAAGATAAGCATTGAATGGCAGTCAAATTTCAGACAGGTCGAAAAATACAGGAAACAAGTGAAGAAAATTGCGGATTTCTGAATTGCTTCATTTTTCGCTCATTGCCATTAGTTGAAATTTGTTTTTTGAAACGTTCGAGATCTTGTCAGCAATGAAGCCGAAATTTTGACAAAAGACTTTTTTTATATATTTTTAAATGTTCATTTTGAAGGTTAAGCGAGACGATGCCACACCCAACTGCAGGCGCAGTTTTTAAAGCCACCTGAGCCGATTCTTTGCCGTCCCGACGATTCGCAAACAAGTTAGAGATGATGAAGTAATCTGCAATGTTTGTGAATCGTCGGCATGAAAGACAAACGGCTCTGTCGGCGTGCCTTCACGACTGTATATAGATGTGTAGATATATATAGGAACAAAAGCCCGGACAGTCGGAGGAGATCTCAGAAGTACCGGCTCACTCTAGACATGTCAACAACTCGAAAACACAAAAATGAACAATAGAAAAGGATATAACCATTAATTTACTTCGACCGGGTACCGAAGGTTGGGATCAAAGTATTGAATTTGGTCATTCGATAAAGAAATGGCCATATGTCTTTTCGTCAAATGTCCATGTTTCACATCATAATGGACATAAAATTGCAAAAAAAAAAACTCACGAACGAGATTTAAAAAATCCATCTGATCAGTTTCTGGGAGATATGCGTACTATAAAATGATGGGGAGAAGGCCAAAAAATATTATCATCGTTTTTTTTTTAAATCTCAGATTCGATCTCTGACCTCCAATAAATATCTATTTTTCAAAACATAATGCACCTACATGTATATATGCGAAAATCAAGTATGGCAAACTTATACAAGATATTATTTCGAATTTGACTGATATTGTCAGTTTGGTATAATGAACGTCAAAAATCGTCAAAAGGAGATGTAAATCAAGTAATTGAGAACAATTGATTAAGGCTAATTCAACAATATTTTTTAAATTTAAAAAAAATGAACAAAATGAAAGTTATAACTGATTTTAAAAAAGAAGACAAACAATAACAAATAAATACAGAAAAAAACAATAACAAAATTTAAATACTCACAACTATAAGCTTTGAAAACAAAATTGCTGTGTTAAAAGTCTTAGAAGGCATAGGTGAATGAAACACAGCAATTTTTTCAGATTGTTAGGTGACATTTTGAAAAAGTTTGTATGTCACTATTTTGAATTGTTTAAAAAATATACTAGAATTTCTGAAAAAATTATAGTGTATTTTCTTATGAATTTTAAGAATTTTTTGTTCCCTGAAATTTTTCCAAAAAATCGATAGTTTTCAAAATGTCTACAAAAAAAGAAGTCTGAAAAATCCAGTGTATTCCACTTGGCATTTTTTTTATATCTTATAGTTTTTGAGTAAGAGCGTCCTGAAATTTTTCTTTCGGATGCCATTTTAGGGGTTTTCATTTTCAATTTTTTATTCCGTACTGCGGATATCTTAAAATGTTATCGAAATATGCTTTCCTATAAGAGCATTAAATTTTTCGTTGGATATTATATGTGTCGGAAATTTTTCTTTTGATAAGGACGATAAAAAATGACTAAAAATAGAAAAACATGACTTTAACAAATGTTTTTCAACTATTTCTTAAGGCCTTTTTTTATTTAAAATTGCTCCGGTATTTAATTTTTCTATTTGAAGGAAGACTTGTAAATTGCAATTCTGATGGGTTTATATTTTCAAAATATATTTGCATTTATAACAGGTGTCTCTCATGTATGTATGAAATTTAAAGCCATTTGAAAAGTTGTAGAAACTCCAGAAAATTTCGGCAATCTTAAAGGTGATCTTTAAAGGGACAGGAGACGTCGAACGAACCGCGTTTAAAATACGGTCGGTTACGAAAAGTAAATATAATTTATAACGATCGAATAATAAAATACAGGTTAGTTGTTTTAAAACGAGCGTTTAAATTATCGTATTAGACGTTAAAAACGTTGTTTACGAATGTTCGAGTAATTAATTTTGTAAGCTTTTTCTAATTTTCATACGCCATTTAAAAAAAAAACGAATCTTAAATTACAGATGCATTTACAATTAAAAAATTTGTATTAACTTTAAAACGTTCATCAACATAGAAACAATATGTAACCGAACACGCGAAATAGTACAAAATATAGTATTGCAATATGGGTGATCCAATAAAGAAATTAACGAAATATTACGTTTCGGCCATGTTGACGGCCCTCTTCAGAATTTATTCTTGTAAAAAAATGATATTTAAAAAAAAGGTTATAACACAATTTAACAATAATTTATAGCTTACTCGATAATTTAGAACATGAAATACTGAAAAAAAGTTTTCACATTTTGATTTATCATATTTTGTTGATATTCATTCGAAATATGTTTTTTTTTTTAATCAATTTTAAATATTTTCTGCGAGCATATATAACTGGCATTGAAGAATGCTAACTTGTGCAATTTTCGACCCTTTGTTATAAAACGGCATCATCTTGAATGATATAGGCGGTTCGTTCTTTTGAGTTCAGTTATATGAACCTGCCCTTTCTCGGTACGATTGCGTGACAAATCTGCCGTTGATGCCATAAATACTAAAAGATTTAGGACTTTGTTCCAGGCTGAAGACTTGTTTATGCACAGGTTCCAAAACTATACTTCATTAATAAGTGGAAAACCGACGTCTTGGCCTCCAGCAGGGAGAATAGTTATTGTCAATGGAAATTCTCGAATCCCGAGAAAGCCATTTGTCTGGGGATTGTCACTTTCGCGAAGAATCTTTCCGAATCGAACTTGTCTGCATTTCCATAATACCTTAAGATCTGCGTGTACCGACCTGTATCCAAATGACCGTTGTACAGGTTGTACAGTAACTGGTTTTAATCCCGTCAAAGTATGCGGCTTTTCGAACGTTGCGGCGTGCATATTCTTTCGACGAGAATTTCTCGAAGATTTGATGTCTCATTGTCTCGTTAATAACGACGTACGGATAATCGAAAATGGCGGGAACTGATATCGAAATCATCGAAGAAGGTGATAAGTAATTTCTCGAGTGTCTCCATTGCTGGAGTCTCTGATGCATCCATCATTGGTTGTTGTATTGTTTTCTATACTTACAATTTTATTTTAAATTTATAGAATTTTATGTTTTTCATAAGATTCGGGAAGAATTCTTCCACTTGATTCGGCATTCGTTTTATTCCCAACAAATTTAAGAAGGTAGCGAAGGTCCCCGTGAAAGTAATCGTCATAGTTTTTCTTTCAAAACTCGTTACCTCTTTGTCCGAGATGGAAAAGTCGTTTTTGGGCTCTCTTATACAATCGATGTCTACAAGGAACGCTCAAGTCGTTATGACATCATTCGAATAATTATATCTTGAAAATATGCCCTTGGTGCCTTTTAAAACTGGTTCGTTTAGACATATGTGCAGTGATCGTTTCAGCATACATTTTTATTAGAACGATTATAATTTTTATTTTGATGAATTGAATTCCCTGCACTATCTTTTTGAAAACTTGTCAGATTTTTAAATGAAAAACAGCTTCAATCAGTAAAAATCACCCCATTTAATGACCAGGGATCCATGTGCATGAATAATGTTTTGATTTTTGTCAAGGTCCCCTCCAACTGTTGGGAAACGCTAATAATTGTCATATTTTTATGTAAAAGAAAAATAAATTCTCAATAGAATTTAAAAAAAAAAAAAAAAAAAAAAAAAAATGGTTTGAATATATTGAAGTTGAACTTCCGTGTTATGTGCATTTAATTTATATAGGTACGTATAATCCAGGAGCTTCCTTTGGTACACATCCGGTTTTAACTGATTTATCGTGTCTAATAACTCCTCATCTTAGAATTTTGTATTTGCTAGTAAATTCTTATTTGAATGAGCGGTTTTCCTGCATGTATGGATTTTTTTTTGAATATTTTAAGAGCACAAACAAATCAAAAAATTATAATTCATTTTCCACCTATATATTATATATATAATTTTTTTAAATAATTTTTCGATTTGTTTGTACTCTTAAAATATTCAAAAAAAATTTATATATATTTATAACATGAGTGAAAAATTAAATATAATTTTTTTAAATAAAAATATTATTTATTTATTTTTTATTTTATATATATGTTTTATACCAAGGTCATATAAAAAAATCTATAAAACCAATGTCGCATATTATTTTTTTAAACAAATTTTCTTGTACGTATAAAAAGAATAATAATCAATGGCTACCTTTAATGGTCAAAGATGTTACATTTGCAAGATAAAAGAAGTAAGAAATTGACAAAGTTAACGAAATCTGCCAATTACTGAAAAATTTAGTTTAAAAAAAAAAACAAAAAATTTAAACTATATTGATCATAACATAACCTGGTAACAAAATTGACCTGGCCTCGCAAGCGCCAGGCTTCTGGAGCCGTGGTCATGGCAAGGACAAGTTAAATTTTCTACCAGAGTATAGTGTTAAAATTAACAAACAAGTGGAAATCTGATGTTTTTCGAAATATAAATGTAAAAAATTTAAACAAATTAAAATGGACGGAAAGAAACATTAGATTAACAAAAAGTGGACAAATTAGCAAAAAGTTAGAAAGTCTCCTTTAAAACTATATACTATACGATTCAGGTTAAATAAGTAATTAAAATTGCGGGAAAATGTCCTAAAATAACATATTCCATGAATACTGAAAAGCATACATGGAAATGAATATAGCGATTCGACCCAATAGTAAAAATGGCAAAAACTGATAGTAAAAAATAACAAGATTACCAAGACCTGACAAGGTTCGTCATAAATATAAGAGAAAAATGTACAGAAAATTGGTAAACATAGAAAAAAAAACATCAATGATGAAATTCCGAAAAATGCGTAAAAATACTCGAAATTAAGTAGGTGATAAAAGTAATTCACAATAAAAAAACTTATAAATTAGAAAAATAAAGGAATGAATAATAAAAAAGAAGAAAAATGTGCCAAAGCGAGTGAATAATACGAAATATAAATTTGCAAAAATTCAATTCAGGAAAAAAGGGCAATATTCGTATGGAGGGACGAGTAGTGATACTAACGACGAGATGGAAAAGTAACACAAAAAATGGAAAAGTAACACAAAAAATGGAAACAAAAAAAAAACGTTTTTTTTTTTAAATTGATAAAGATTGTATAAAAGTGACATGAAATATAATGAAAGGAGACATTCAGTCGTGCTGAAATTACAATGATAAAACGTGACAAAAAATGGGCAAATTTTCCGATAAAATCTGATTTAAAAGTAAGAAAATATATAAAAATGATCAAATATAAAATTGTAAAAATTTGATAGAAATTGAGAAAAGGATATCACAATTAAATATGTTGAGAAAATAATGTTTTTACTAGTGGTTTCGATTCAGATAGATATATATTGTTCCTTACAAAAACATTAAATAATTATTATTTTCGTTTTTTTCTGACTGTAATTACTTGGACTAATTAGGTCAAAGACAGGTGAGGTAATAAGCTGTATTTAGCATGTACCTTGTTCCTATATATATCCTATGGTCCGACTCTTAGAAAATTTAACCAAAACTGAAAAATTGTTTAAATTGTTTACAGTGAAAATTAATTTTCATGAAATTTCCAATAGTATGAAAAAAGTATTTGTTTATTTGAAGCATAATATGATTTGCGATATTATTTAGGACTTACATATCTCGCAATGTTTTGGAAGTATTATATATATGACTCATCGCTTTTTTGTAAAACGTCTGACGTCAGTGCGAAAGGTTTCCAGGACAATGAAAGGGTCTTATTTTGTTATAGTGGCCAAAATTCATGCGAAATTCTGCTCTCGACTACAGAAATAACGCCGACAAGCATATAGTTTTGGATGATACTTGACCTTGACATGCCCGAATGAAGATGCCGCGTTAAACATGACATCAAATGCATGTGGACATAATTGGGAAATATTTTAAAATTATTCTCTGCTCATTTAAAGATTTGGACGTAATTAAAATTAAGTAATTTGAACAAATATTTCCGACTAGATTTACTGTAAATGCAAAAAAATATCAGAATTTATTCGCTTTATACCTATGGACAGAAAACAATTACTATCTACGTTACCGATCGAGTTTGACACTACGTCAGTAGATTTGTTGAAATGGGACTAAGAATTTAGGAAATCGACATCGACAAATAATAAATGGAACAATAATTATATTTTGAATGAATCGTGGCAAAGATATCGTTGATGTCGAGTATTTTGTCGAGATCAAAAATTGTTTGATTTAGGGAGATCAAAAATTGTTTCATATATTGTGACATTTATACTAGATTTTTATTAACAAATGTAATTTTCGGGAATGGTAAAAAATTCAGAGAAATTTGTTAGACAATTTTAAATGGCAATGGCTATTGTTTGTTTTTACTGCGATAATTAATATTTATTACGTACAATGTATTTACTACATATAATTTATAATTTGTTAAAACTTAAAGGAAATCCAATTTTTCCAATGTTTACCATGTTACTATAATCTTTTCGCTAGAAAAATATGCCATTTACAACATAAAAAATGAAGGTTTTTAATTAAAATGTCTTTAAAAAGTCCTACTATTATGTCGATTACAAAAAACAACATTTTTAAACAATAGAATCCAATCGTATGCGAATTTTAAGTAGAGTTGTAATAAACATTATCATTCACACAGTAGTGGTTTTTTCATAGCTCTGATGCCATGTTATTGTATTCGCAGCAATTCATTAACCATTAATCTTTCGTACAAATAATTGAGACAAATATGCAAACGCATGCGAAGAAGCGTTACTAAACCATTCTCCCGCCTAATCCTTATATATTCTTTTGTCAGAGGGCTGTAGATGTCCGAAACTCGGGGAACTATAATGTTTGTCAAAGCATGAATAATTCTAAAGCATAAATATTACATATCTAATAGCGTACGCGTCAATAGGTTGGATGTGACTATCGCGATTCTGCAACGTTCTTTTTAAATTTAAATTTAAATAGCAGTTATAACGTTTTTAAAATAATTCTTGTTAATACAAAGTGCCAAATCATATATCATATAGTTGTGATTAAAAAGTACATAAAATAATTATTCAATGCTTATTGTACGAAAAATCTCAAGTTTCATAAGAGTTCCTGGTAAACTCCATTCCCATTACTGTATAAAATATTAAACGTGGTTAGACCTGAAATTTCTTTTACATATTTGAGTATCGAAAATAATAATGTACCTCAACATGAAGTGCCTCATTTATAAAAAATAAAATAAATTGATGAAATCGAATATTAGCAATTTCTGAATAAAGCAATTTTAAGTTAATTAAGTTGATAATATGGAAATGTTTCTATAAAACATAACAATTTGAAAAAATTTGATTTTTGAATGTGCTTTATTTATTACAAATTTAGTGCGTTTCCCTTATTTCATTGGTGTTGTCAGTGTGAGTCATTTGAAGAAATTGTATTATCAGGTAGAAGATTTACAAATCAATCAATAACCCTATTTTATGTTCGTGTAAATGAATTTTCTACAGTTTTTCAAAATTTATCCAAATCGCACCAAAAAATGAGTAACAAAATAAAGGTGATCCGTTCATATGATATCATTGATTACAGTTACCTTTACTTATACATATAATTTCAAAATATTTTGAATTCAAAATATTTTTAAATTATAATTAATGAAAAGTAATTTCGAATCTCCAATTAAACGTCTACGAGGTATTTATCACTGGCTATTAAAATTGCAAAATTTAGAAAGATTAATTCGGAAAGGAACACTTTTTCATGACTTAAATATCCAGGAACTTGAAGAATAAAACTGCACATTTTACATTTTGAAATATACTTTCCTAATAACTGCAATATATTTCTCGCCATATGTACATCAAAGAAAGGCAACAAAAAGTTAATTTCATGACTATTTGGACATTCGGTATCACAAGTCAACAGTCGATTTTCGCGGTTTAATTTCAAGCCAAAATCCTCGATTAGCCGTTACAACTAACGTCGTTGGATCTAGCTCTATAGGAATCTCCGTCCTTGAACAAACTGTTAAAGTACATTTATCCAGTAAGTGGAAGAACATTACTTTTGTTTGCATTATCGCAAATCGATTTCCAATGCACATTCTTGGGCCGATTCCGAATCCTAAGTATGTGGATTGTGTCGTAGTGGATTTCTTCGTAAGAAATCTGTCTGGATCAAAATTATCTGGATTCTCGTAATACTGGGGGTCCGTCTGGACACCAGCTACTGAAAGCCACACGCTAGTTCCCGGTTTGACGGTTACCGGTTTCAGTCCTGGCAAAGCGGGCGGCAATTCAAATGATTTCGTGCATTGTCTGTCCAGGACATCGATAAGTGGATGTACGCGATGACTTTCATGGTATACCGCATCAAGGTAGGGCATTTTATTAATATCTTCGTAAGAGGGTTTTCCTTTAGTTGTCACCATAACTTGATCAATTTCCTCCTGGAGTCTTTGTTGAACATGGGGATTGACAGCTAGTTCATAAGCCATGAATCCCGAAGAGTTGGCTGAATTGTCGAAACCCCCAAAATAGAATTGGAATGCGTGCGCTGATATTTCGTCGATGTTCAGTTTGACTTTATTGTCGGGATCATCTCTGGCATCCATCAGCATTTGGATCATGTCTGGTCTTGAAATACCTTTCACCTGCCTCGTTGATATAACATTTTGAATGACACTGGTAAAGAAATTTTTAATCTTCGGTGGTAGCAATGTCATTCCCAGCCAATATGCCAGCAGTGGGAACGCCCTCATGAAAAAGAACTTAGCGGCAAAGATGCCATCTAGGGTAACGGCCCTTTTGCCGAGAGTGTAAAATTGGTTATTCGGATTTTTTATGGAATCGGTATTAATGCCAAAGGCGCAACTTGCAATCACGTCGTTTGTGTATTTTGAAAATGTATCCTTCATTTCCAGCACGTTGCCAACATTTTCCTTTGCCTGCATTGCCACGTGGTTGGAAAAGTCTTCGGCGCATTTCGTAACGAGACCGAACATCATTTTCATTTTGTTTGACGTAAAACTCGGGGACAAGACGTTTCTAACGTTTCGCCATTCCTCTCCGGTCAGGAAGAAGAGACTTTTGCCTAATAGCGGTTCCTGGTTTTCATTTATGATGGTACTATGATTCGTAAAGTGATCGAAGTTTTTAATGGTGATGTCCTTAATAAGTTCCGGATCACGAATGACGAATACTGGTGTCGTGAATTCGTAGAAGCCAGTGTACTTGGCATCGCTGTCAAGATGGTACAGTTCTTTGATTATCGAAAATCTGTGTTTAATTCGAAAAATTATTGGAGCCATGTTGCCGAAAAAAAAGACCGGTGGAAGGTGTGGGATCCGTAATATCGCGAAATAATCGAATTTCTTTCGATGTTGCGAGTATAAACCGAACACTATCACCAATAATAATAGAATTATCTGATGCCACATTTTATCTGATTTTTCGTATTTACGAGAGAAGTCGGTGTACTATACTGCATTTGTTTAAATCATCCGCACATTCTTCCAGTGTGATCCTCTCTGTGTGGTGTTTAAGTTAGACTGGCATTAAACTCCTGTCGCTTCTCTCGTTGACCGGCTGCGAAATATTACGTAATATGATGATAGTCGTTCTCGACAATAATACTCCATTACTCACAGTACCCTTGATCTTGGCGATGGAAATGTAAAGTTTAATAACTGATTCAGCAACAAGCGATCTAGTAACGTTAAATTTTTATGTTTATTTAAATAATCATGTTAAGTCTTCTCTTTAAATTTCTTGATTTTTGAAAATGTTCACTGCATTGAATCAATTATTTTGTTGTGTTTCAAATAATTTCTAAATCAGCATACATAAAAACAATGACTTTTATCTAATTACATTAAATTTCACGAAAGCGTCACTTGTATAACGTTCACTGATTGTTAGACGCAGGATTTCGTGGTTCGAGTTTCAATGAAAATCCTCCTTTCACGGCTTTAGTTAATTTCTTTACATCGAGAACCAATGGATGGACAGTTTTAGAGGAAGGTTTTATTAGGCACTTCGCCAATAAGTGAAAGAACAGAATTTTCGTCTCCAATAACGCGAATCGAATGCCAATGCACATTCTCGGACCCAATCCGAATCCCAGAAAAGTGGTTTGGTTTAGGGAAACTTTTTTGCGCACGAATCTGTCCGGATCAAAAATTTTCGGATTTTCATAGTACTGAGGATCGTCGTGAATTCCAGCGGCTGGAAACCAAATTGTTGTTCCTGGTTTTACGACGATAGGATTCAGTCCTGGCAAAGCTGGCGGCAATTCGAAGGCTTTTACGCACACTCGATCAAGAAAGTCAAGTTGAGGATAGAGTCGTAACGTTTCGCTGATGACTGCGTCGAGGTACGGCATATTGTTGATGGCATCGTACGTTGGCTTTCCTTTGCACGCGTCCATCACCTCGAGTATCTCGTTGTGAAGGTTTTCTTGAATTTGCGGATTCATCGCCAGCTCGTGGGCCAAAAAGGACATCGTGGTGGAAGTCGTCTCGAATCCACCGAAAAAGAAAATGAATGCCTGAGCAGTCATTTCCTGAATGTCCAGTTCCACTTTATTGTTTGCATCGCCTCTTGCGTCCATCATTAACTGCAGCATGTCTGGCCTAATAATTCCCTTCTCATCCCTAGTTTTTATAATATTGCTCACGAGATTCATGAAAAACGTTGTAACTCTGTCCGATAAGATTTTGATCCCAAACCACGAAGTGAGCTTAGGAAAATCTCTGATCATAAAAAACTTAAGAGTCATTACGAAACCTTCCAGGGTAGTAGCCTCCTTACCCCGTTCGAAAAACTCATTTTTCGGGTCCTTCATCGAGTCGACGGTGATACCGAAAGCAGAAGTTGCTATGACGTCATTCGTGTATCTCCTAAAGATATCTTTGATGTCCGTTTCATAATTCTGATTCTCTTTCGTTAATGTTTCCAAATGATCGGTAAAGTCTTGGGCACATTTTATGATAAGGTTGAACATCATTTTCATCTTGCTGGACGTGAAGGCAGGACTCAGAAGATTTCTAACGTTGCGCCACCTGTCTCCGGTCAACGCCGAGAGATTCTTACCGAAAAACGGATCCTGAGTTTCATTCACAAAATTCGGATGATCGGGGAAATTATCGAAATTCTTAACTGCTATTTGCTTGATGAGCTCCGGATCACGAACGACCAACAGCGGTGACATAAAGTCGTAGAAACCGACGTACTTGGCTTCCTTGTTGAGATTGTACAATTCTTGCAGAAGTACAGATATGTGTTTTGTTTGAAAAATGAATGGACCCATGTTGCCGACAATCGGCCACGGGGATAAATACGGTATGCCTAGGTCTTTAAAGTAATTCATCTTCTTCTGATGATAAAAGTAGAGGAAGAGTATTCCACTCAACGCGGCGACAATTAATGGCCAGCTATCCATGATTGATGTTTGGATATTCCTTTAACAATGCACAGCGCGAGTCTTTCGATGCTTACTGGCGGAGACACGAGACAAAACTGACATAGTTTATGCAATTGAGTTGATAACATTACCCATTCGAAGAGTAGGATGCTTTGAAGGTCACACATTTATCTATTTTTAACGTAAAGAATAATTATTTATTAATTTTTATGTATTAAGATTTGTTGGGCGTTTACTCTATAATATATATATTAGATATTTTTATATATAACAAATTGTAGAATAATTGTAGCAAATATTTAATGGCTTACCTTTACACAACGAACACAATAATTTTCCTTCGAAAAGATACTTGCAATTCTTTGAGCAATATAATTGTGTTAGATTACAGTTGCCCGAAAGCGTGCTTGATCTGTATTACCTCTTCATTTAAACTTTCGCGGATTTAAAGCAGTTATCGTAATAATTGACCCATTAACGCCAAAAACCACTGATTTTGTAGCTCATTTTCGAGCATCAATACCAACTCGAAAAACGGAAAATATGACGAAACGTACTTATCTTATACTATTATTGAGTGTATTTTATCAATTTTTTCAAGCATAATAGTAAATGACGATCCATTCCCCAACTATGGACAAAGGTGGATAGAATCATTGTAGTTTATGAGAAAATGTTTGCCCTTAGCTCAATATTTAGTTTTACCGTTTTAAAAAGGAAGAAAACTAAAAATTTCTAAAAATACATATTTTTCTGTATAATTCCGATAGAAATCAATGTTGAAGGAAAATTTTCCCATGAAATCGTATAATTTCGATTGGTTGTATGTTCATGGTCATTTTTTAGTACAATATTCATCATCTTAATAATGGCCGATTCAACATGGCGATAGTATAAGAGCGAAAATAAAGAATTTTCATCAAGTTTTACAAATTTTCATTTTGTCACGTTTTTTTATATTTTATATATTAAATTGAATCAAAATTTAGCGACGGATTTTCAAATTTCAAAATGGCGGATATGATATTGAAAATTGTATTATTGAGAAAATGTTTGTAGCGATTTTTATTTATTTAAAACGTTGATTCTCTTAAAAAATTGATGAATTTCGTGGTCACTTTGGAAATCAGTTTTTAATATTACCATTTTATATTTTATATTACCATCAGAAATGGAAATTTTTCTCATGATGAGAGTGCGTTAAATTGTCAACTGGTATGATAAAATTTCCAAGTAAATTTTTCTCCGCGTATTATTTGCTAACTACATATAGGTAATAACATTTACTTTACTAATAAATTATACATCATTCATTTTATCGCATAAGAATTTTCAGTTTCTTTTTTTTTGTATTATTCAGAGCCTCGGAGAGTGAAAATGAAAACTTTGAGCTGAAATTTTACGTTTTCTTTTTGGCGTTCTTTCTAAAAAAAAAAAAAAAACTGAAAATGTATCCATTTATTAATCGACTTTATCAATGTTTATCTAACATGATTACCGAGCAAGCTGCTTATTGTCGGAGGCACATAGTAACACTGACAGTGTGTAGGTATAATTGAGTGGACATTACACATCAGATGCTTGTGATGGTTTGACGATCACGCCAAGGCTATTAAAGCTAAGTACCTTTGTAATCGGTTTAATTTAAAAGACGCAATAAAGAAGCCAAGACATGTTGGATGTATATTTTCCCTTTTATATAACAATATCTTTGACACTATAATACACATAATCAAAACAAATGAATGTATTTTTTATTAATAAATTAAAATTCAATATCGTATGTCAACAGGTTGAACGTGATTGTCATCAAACTTTGATATTGGCGGGATCGATTGCGTAATAATGAAAAGAACAATTATCTTACGAACACTTATTTGCACTCGATTAGATTACGTTTGTGTATGCTCATATGTATCTTGCGCCTCTTTAAGAAATTTTCAATTTACCGGAAATCTCCTAAGTTACAGGATCACGTACTTTCGTACTTATTTGATATTAACAAAACCATATATACATTTTTTTAATTACATCGTTTCTAACTCAATTTAAGTTTAAAGCAAAACTCCAATTCCAAAGTTTAAACTCAAACAAAAAATTATATATTATCAAAATAACCTAGTTCGTTATTAGTATGATTTTATTCCATTTCTGGGTTGAATCTCCAGCCAAAACTCTCCCTTGACCCGTATCGTTAGACTGTTGGGATCCAGTTGTAATGGATGCAGGGTTTTCTTATTTAATTTGAAGTGACAGTTCGACAGTAAGTGGAACATAATTACTTTCGTCTGCAGTAGAGCAAACCGATTCCCAATGCACATTCTCGGTCCGATTCCGAAGCCCAAGTAAGTTGCCTGGTTGGTTGATGCTTCTTTCTTAAGGAACCTCTCAGGGTCAAATTTTTCTGGATTTTCATAGTACTTGGGATCACTATGTATACCAGAAACTAGGACCCAAATGTTGTTGCCAGGTTGTATGGTCACCGGTTTAAGACCAGGCAATGCTGGTGGAAGTTGGAAAGATTTTACGCACACTCGATCGAGGAACGGTACTTGCGGATGTCTTCTTAGAGTTTCGTTGACAACTGCATCGAGATAAGGCATACTGTTGATACTCTCGTAAGTTGGTTTTCCATTAGTAACCCGCATAACTTCATCGATCTCATGGTGAAGTTTTTCTTGAATATCGGGGTAAGCAGCTACATTGTGGGCTACGAAGCACATGAACGTAGAAGATGCGTCGAAGCCACCGAAGAAGAAGATGAACGCTTGGCAAGTCATGTCTAAAGTGTCCATTTTCAACTTATCACTGGTTTTTCCCCTAGCATCCATCATGAGCTGGATCATGTCAGGCCTGACGATTCCTTTGGCATCTCGAGTTTCGACGATGTTACCAACAACACTCAGAAAAAAGTCTTTTACTTCGGTAGACATCAATTTGATTCCCAATCTTCCCATTAGGGTCGGAAACGCCCTGATTAGGAAAAACTTGAGAGTGACGAGGCCTGAAAAGTTGGTAGCCTTCTTGCCCAAAGTATAAAACTTGTTATTAGGATCTTTCATGGAGTCCACGGTGATCCCGAATGCACATGTCGCTATTACGTCGTTCGTGTACCTCGCGAAGATGTTCTTCGTGTTGAATAATCTGCCATCCCCGCCGATTCCTTTCACGATATTCCGGGAAAACTCTTCCGCGCACTCCGAGATGAGAGTAAACATCAGCTTCATCTTGCTGGAAGTGAAGGCAGGCGAGAGGAGGTTTCTTACTTCTCGCCATCTGTCCCCTTTCAAACCGATAAGATTTTTTCCAAAAAACGGATCAAGCGTTTCGTCCACTATTGTCGGATGATCTACGAAACTGTCAAAATTTTTTACCGCAATGCTCTTGATTAGTTCGGGGTCCCTTATTGCGAACACGCGTTTCGTGAAGTCGAAGAAGCCAACGTATTTGGCCTCTTTGTTCAAATTGTACACTTCTTTCACGACGCTGTCTAGATGTTTGGTACGTAAGAAGGGCTCTGTCATATTACCCGTAATGGGCCATCCTGGGATATGCGGAATTCCGAGTTCTTTGAAATAATTCAAGCGCTTACGTTGATAGAGGTAGACGCTGATTAAACCGACTAACGCGGCCCAGACTATAGTCCAGGGAATCATGACTTGCGTCCGGTGTTGGATGCAGTAGTCAGCTTGCAACTAAAGCAGAGGGAACTTAGGAAACCGTGTCTGTCAATGAGCGACGCATCGCACGTAGATGGTCGAGGTTACGTCATTATTGCGACGTTTCCCTGTGTTGGTTGTGGATCAATTGTGACGAAGGTAATGTCTGCAATTTATTATCTCATCGTTGCCGATAAATCGAATCCGATATTTAGAAAATGAATGATTTTTCAATTTTTGCTGCTCTAATTAAGCGACTTCTGCGAATGTAGTATTTATTTTAATTGAATGTTTACAGTATATACATATAGGACGCATGTATAGTAATGTAAACAGTATAGAGACATACAGGTAGTGTGTCCATACATAGGTGCATATCAGTTGGAATTGTCAGCCTCGAATAAAACATTCTTTTCTCAAAATGCAAATTACAATGCCGAATGATTTACTCAGAAGCGTATAGGTTCGTTATAATATAACGTCTAACGCAAAAAATAAAAAACAGTCCCACCGAAGTTATGTGATAAGTAATAAAATCTTTTTGAACGTCTACATAATTCCGACATTTATTTCAGTTTTTCGAAACGTTGATGGAAGCCGTCGAGGGGGGAATGGCCGTACTTGAATTCTTAAAAAATTCCGTGTCCCCTGGGCATATCAATGGTCGATTCGTGTTCAGCTAAAGATGCATCGGATTCACGAGAACAGGTGGTAGTTTGACAGAGGCTTGATATAAGCGCGCGTTCATCATACTATAGATATACGGGATGGCCTTTTACGTTCTTTTGTCTTGGTCCCTTCAGGGCTCGCACTGTTTGTCGACTCTCATAACTGTCATTTTGATTAATGCCTCTCGGTTAGTGACGACACTTGGTGCGTTACAAATTGTACTATTTGCTTATTGTATAAATATATAATGTTGTCTTTTCGCAACTTTATTGCGAATTCAATTATGCATACGATGAAGAGATCCCATTGTAGCTAAGTGAAACGAAATTGATGGATTTTTTTGAAATACTTAAAAAAGCAGTACTGATTGTCTGTGTTAGAATTTAATAACTGTTTTGCGAAATAATCATGAAACGGTTTTAGATATTTAATTGAAAATGTTTAGAAATAATGTTGGATAATACAGTAGAGGTTAAAAATGATTTCTTTATTGAAAAAATTCATGTATTCACTACAGTGTACAATCACAGCAAATTTATATCCACTGATTCTACTTTTTTTTTGAATAATTGAGAGTTTTCGAGCCAGTTGTCAACTGGCTCTTTTCATGATTAACGCCAGAAAAATTCTGTTTAATATAGGAACACCTTTCTTCTGGACGAATTGTTGGTACTTAATGACGCTCGGAAAGTTGGCTGCTGCAAGAAATAAACGACCACTTCCGAGCCGTATAATTAAAAATGGTTCGAGCTCGGAGGAACAGGTGGCACATTGGTGAAGTAAGATGGGCTAAATTGGCACGTAAGGTATAGTTTAGGGGTGTTTTTACGCTTTTCTTTTGCGGCCGATCACAACAAGCCTCGCAATATGCCATCTTTCTGAAACTGTTGTATATTTTTAGGTTTTAGAGGATTCATTCAGTAAAAGGAAACATGTGTGAAGTCGAATTTTTTGAAAATGTAAATAAACGTAGTTCTTGAATTAATGATTAAAATTAGTGCCATTTTAAAACAATAAATTTTATTAGTTGCCAATCAGTTTTTTTAATATTGTTATAAGTTGAAAAATTATTATAACGTAAAATTTACTTTGAATTTGATCGGAACGGCTTTGTTTATGTGACGGAGGTAGTTACGTGCATAATGGCTTTAAAATTATTCCGATATATATTAGATTTCAAAAAAGTCGGCGTTAAAAAAATATAACAAAAATTCCTTCATATTTTGCATAGTCAATGTGTAGAATTGTTCCGAGATAAAAACAGCAGCTGCCTTTATCTCGAAGCGGTGCTGGTGTAGTATTAGAAAGTAGGAACACATGGAGCCTGTCATTAACTGCATCGTTAGAGCAGCAAATGTTGGTTAGGACCGAATTGGACCAAAAAGTTAGCACGGTCGTGAAATTTTTGGAATCCGTGAAATCGCTGATGACTTGGAAAAGTGGAACCCTTGCATTTTATGCCTGTAGTACTTAAGAATACAGTGAAAGTGGAAAATCATAATTAAATATAATTTTAAATACATAGAAATCTGAAGTAATTCCGGGAGGAGGTTACTTTGGAGTGATTTGGAGTCTATTTGGGAGCGGTACGAAAATTTTTTTCTTTTGAATTTGGTTTCCTAAGAATGACGTCTTTGTTTTATATTACTTAGAAGTTTTTTTTTAATTACTCAGAAACGAAAGTTTTTTTTTTTTACAATTTACATTTTTTAATTGCAATTGTACTATATCTACAAAAATATCTCAATATCGACATCTTACACTACGTAGATTTAGTATCTATGTTTCTGGGCATAACCTCTAGCCAGACACCTCCTTTTATGGACACATTTAAAGCGCTCCGATTAAGTTCCAGTGGAATGTTGGTTTTCGCACAAGGTTTAAAGGAACATTTTTCCAGTAAATGGAAGAACAGGACTTTCGTTTCGAGCAATGCGAATCTGTTTGCTATGCACATTCTTGGCCCCAATCCAAATCCTAAGAAGGTTGTTTGGCTCGGCGTGACTTTCTTCGATAAGAATCTTTCCGGATCGTAAATGTGAGGATTCTCGTAGTATTTGGAGTCGAGATGAATCGCAGCAACCGGAACCCATATATTTCTCCCGGGCCTTATGGTAATAGGTTTGAGACCAGGAAGAGCTGGTGGCAATTCGTAGGGTTTTGCGCAGACCCGATCCAGAGCTGGAGCTTGTGGGTGGCATCTCATAGATTCGTTAATTACCGCATCTAAGTATGGCATATTATTGACAGCTTCGTACGTTGGATTTCCGTTTGTCGACTGAAGAATATCATCAACTTCGTGTTGAAGTCTTTCTTGAATTTCCGGATGTACTGCTAAATCGTGAATCACGAAAGTCATAAACGTGGACGACGAGTCGAAGCCCCCGAAAAAGAAGATGAACGCTTGCGCTGTCATATCAACAATGTCGAGGGTTAGTTTGCTGCTGGTCTTACCTCTCGCGTCCATCATCAACTGGATCATGTCAGGTCTCGTGATACCCTGTTCGTCCCGCGTCTTAATTATGTTACTTACAAGATTTGTGTAAAAATCGTAGACCTGTTTCGACATCAACTTTATTCCCAACCGACCGGCCAGTGTAGGGAATGCTCTAATCATGAAAAACTTCATAAGTACCCCCTCGAAACTTGTGGCTTTCTTACCAAGTAGGTAAAATTCGTTCGTTGGATTCTTCATAGAGTCGACCTCAACACCAAAAGCGCAAGTTGCTATGACGTCATTCGTGTACCTCGTAAACGAATCTTTCATCTCCAGAATGTTATCATCTGAAGAAGCCGCTTTTAAAACGTGATCGGAAAAGTTTTGAGCGCATTTCGATATTAGACCGAACATCATTTTCATTTTGCTGGAAGTAAAGGCTGGACTCAACAAGTTTCTCACTTCTCGCCATCTTTCGCCTTGGAGAGACGCTAAATTTTTACCAAATATCGGATCATGGTTCTCGTCTACGAATGCTGGACGATTTGGGAAGTTATCAAAATTCTTGACCATAATGTCCTTGATGAGATCCGGATCGCGGATAACATAAATTGGCGACATGAAGTCATAAACACCAACGTATTTGGCATCCTCGTCTAAAATGTAGACGTCTCGGACAATATCCGCCATGTGCTTCATGCGCAAACTTATTTGCCACATATTACCCAAAATCGGTACAGGAGGAATGTGGGGAATCCCATGCTTTCTGAAGTAATACATCGTTTTCCGATAGAAAAAATAGATGGCGACGAAGCACGCTGTGCACGTTAATATTATTGTCCAGAAATCCATATCAGTGATATCGTGACGTTTGTTTCGAGTTATTGGTAGTATCTCTTTTCTGGTGCACAAGTCGCAAAGCGTTTTTGCGCCGCAGATATTTCTCTCTTCGTGCGAAGCACTGGAGACCAGATATGATTAGCTACTGATTTCATACACGATTGTCAGGATTTATATATATATACTACGATGAGCGATATCTTGAGAATAAACTTTGGCGTGTATGAATTTCAACGATTAAATTTTTCTGATAATATTGAAAAATATTTAAAAAATACTATCGAAATTAAAATGAATTCGTAAAATTCGCGATAAAGCTCGCTTTATTACAAAATTTGTCAGAGAATGACATATTGTTGCTTGCTATCGTGCAACATGCTTATCTTGACTGACAGAAAAATGACTCACTCGTTCTATGATAATCACAATGCTTACAGTTCTTGAGTGGGAAGTTGTTATCCTCAGAAATATTTTATGTTTTTGTTAAGAAAGATCCATGCACATGGAAGTGACGTAAAATCTATTTCTTTCGCGAAGAGTTGATAGAAAAGAAGTTATTATAATTTATTGTAATTAGAGGAAAATGAAATTGCAGAACAATCGAAGAACAGCAATTCAAATTTGGTTCAGGACATCGTCGTAAGCTTATAACGGCTTATTCATTTCGAAGGGTAAAGAGAATGTCAAAGAGCGAGGAAAACTTTGCGCCGTGATTTTCGAATTTTAAGGAATTTTTTTATAAAATCTATTTTTAGAAGTGGATTTATTTTCAATCATTGTAACTAAACGTAAATTTTTCAATGAATTGCGTAAATTTATTTATAAATTTTTTAATTGAGTAAGAATTGTTTATTCAACCTAAGATTTACTTATTAAAAAGTCAACGTACATATAAGCTATAATTTATATTCGTGCAAGAATATCACGATGTTTGTTTCTACTCATTAGGGGTGCTAAAATCCATTTTTTTCAGTCGGATGCGGAAATGAGAAATAAAGAGAAATAGAGAAAGAGATTAGATTAGATTTATTTGAAAACTAGGAGACGAACCCAAAGGGTATCTATTCCATACAAGAGATATATAAAAATTTTAAAATCTACCCAAATACTTAAATTAATGTTTTCGAGTAAGTCTGCAAATAAGCTGTATAAGCTGTAGCCTGCTTTTTGTCATGGTTAAATGTATTTTTTTTACAATAAACACGTTTATTGTTGTTGCTACTATCTCTTAGAATAAATACATATTTAACACGCGAAATACTATTGATGGATTAACTGAAATGATACAATTTATCGGCGGTATATAACATATGAAATATGTAAGAATGATGTATGAGAGAGTTTTTTACCGCTCTTTGCATGAAATTTCGATCTACAAAGTGTGAAAATTGAGCAACTATTTTAGAAAAGCGAATTTCTATTTTTTAAGAGTGACGTAAATTTCGAATATATTACGTAACTTTTTTTTCAAGATATTCGTACGAAGATGATATATTTTATTTTTATTATTTATACATACATATATTCATATACAATATACAGTATATATATATATATACATAATAAATACGTAATATATATACGAACGTGAGAAAAGTGATTGTTTAGAAAGTGCCAACGTATACCTATAACTTTTGAAAAGAGATAGATTTGCTTTATATTGCATAACGTACTATTTTAATTTCGTATCAGTCACGCAATATTTTTCCATTTTATATACTAAGGATATTTATGGTAATGTGAAAAATGATGAGTAATGTATGCTCAAGAATCGGTGAAAATTAACATATGCCTGCGGTTACTGGTGTACCGAATGTAATTATACATTCTATTAAAAGAAACATTCGGAATTATTTAATGTAAAAATTTAGATAGAATCAGTGCAAAAAGTACTCTTTTAGTCCTCCCATGACTTATAGAACTCAATTTTTAAAGTATATCTTTGGTAGCTCAGAAATCGACATTTTGTATTCATCATTGTATCCGACCTCTGCCGATTGTTTTCAAGAGTTATTGTTGATTTAACAATTTTCACGTTCTTTTTAATCTACATATTTATATATCATTAAAAACAAAATTAAATAGTAAAATTTGTTTTGATTCTTTTTTTTTTTACTTGCAATATTGACCGTCTTCTCATTATTTGGCGATACAATAAAATAGACGGTTGTTCGTTTATTAGCAAAGGTCTAATAAATAACTGGTTATGATATACTGGCCACGATAAAAAAAAATCTTTTTATCAATATGAAAATGTAGATTACGTATACTGTTAATTGTGTTTCTCGTCACTTGAGTCACTTCTGGGTTATCGGATCGTGAATTTATCCGCAATAAAATCGATTTGCACCGATGGCTTATCTTAAATAACATTATGTCATAATGCGTTTGTGTCAGCAAAAAAGAAACGAATCGACAAAAATATATTAAACCCTCAAAACGCGAGGTATGTAAATTCTAAAGGTCAATAGATTTATTTTGATGACGTTACGTGTAAGGAAGTGACGAGTCATTAGGAAGTCTGAACAGCATGCTGCGGGTCACCCATATTTGACCGTTATTTAAGGACAATCTTCCCTTACGATGCACTGGACGAAAAAATCAAACTCGACGTCCTTTCTTTCGTATCTTACGGCTAACACAATGGATTCAAAAGAGATGAAAAGTTTTTGGTATCATTGTAAAAAATGACACTGTCGTTCTTATGCGGGGTACATGTGAAAATAATTCCGCTCATGAATAAATTCAACTCGATTTTTGAAATTAAGAATGTTAGAAGAGAGTCGTTTAAACTTCAAAATATTAAAAAATTTGTTTTTTGATTGATATTCAGCGATTAAAAGTTAAGCAATGAAATTAATGTTTTAATGTCAAGTATACTTAGCTTCTCTTAAGGATGCCGGAGAAAATTACCTATAATTAACATTTCGAACATTTTTATACAATACATGAGCACTGCTGGAGGACATATTGATATTATTAAAAAGTCGAAAAGTATAAGAAAATGGCGTATAAGTAAAAATTGCAAAACGATTTTATCCAATTTTATTTTTTAT
Organism: Trichopria nigra; assembly: GCA_030522945.1. Lineage (NCBI taxonomy): Eukaryota > Metazoa > Arthropoda > Insecta > Hymenoptera > Diapriidae > Trichopria > Trichopria nigra. Next base: position 8,960 of record JAPYZR010000200.1, on the reverse strand, counting down.
TTATGTCTACATTCTGCCCAGTATTATTGTAATATTTTTATATACATTTATTATGAATAAGGTTATGTATACACCATAGGTACAGATCTTCGTGACATGGTTTTAAGATGGCATGTAAAAAACAAATAAACTGCATCTTTTTACTGGATATAGTATGTATCTAATATTTGTCCATTTGTTTATATACATATTTTGAATAATTTTACTGCATGATTATTAGATACGATGATTGTGTGCAAATTTTAAATATTTAGCAAGATATTTAGGGATAATCGTGGCCACTTTAAATCCAATTATAACATCTAGCATTTGGACCAGGTTTGTAATGAGAAATTGGTCAATCTGTTTTTGTCTAGTTATTGTTCAGTTTATGAACACTTTTATTGCACACACTTTTAAACTAATAAATTTAAATAGCAAGTAGCTACTGTATCCAGTAAAATTGGACAGAATTTCTATACCATGGAAACTCGTATGTTACTTTCATTGGAATTGGTTAAACATTGTTTTGAATAAACCAGGCTATTAGAATGTACTGTTATTTTCATTCCTTTCAATTTATTGCGCAGCTTTATTCTTGAACAGATATTTAAATGGCCACGCCTTTAGCTTTGGTAGACGGGTGTATTTCTTGAAGAAATGATGAGTTGTTATTGGGGTCAGTGATACCTAGCTCTACTCCCTCTGCTGTCTTATAGATCAGTAAACGAATTTAAGATATGTTTAACCAGACGCGCGTTTTATTATCCCACCCCAACCATATTCTTATATCGAATCCATTGTCAAAGTGGATCACAGGCTATAGTGACTTAAACCCCGGGAGCCCCGCTTCATCGGGTATACGACCATATATAAAATGTCTTTTTTTCTTTAATAGATCAGCCCCTTATTGTAAGTACGGCTTATTCAGCTGCAACCTGTTTTATTTGCAGACGGAGATGTAGGTGAGAGCAGCTTTCTGTTAAATTATTCAAAATCAATAATCTTTACTAATCCAATCAATTCTTAATTATTGCATGCTGCCTTATGTCACAGAGGAATTCTTATAAAATATTGATTTTTTTTTAAATGTCTTAATCGTTGATTTAACGTGGCAAGAATACAATGGACGTCGTCTTTGAAGTAGAAATAATTGTTTAATATGGTAGTAGCATATGGTAAATAAAATGTAAATCGTAGAAATTTTTAATTTCATATATTAGAAAACACTACTTAAAAGTCGCATTTTTCTCAAAGCTATTTTTTTCTAATTGGCTTGTAGCAATTTTTAACCAATTGTTTGTAATAATATTATAACATCTGCAATAGTTATAAATAAATTTAGATCGATTTTTCTAGCGCAAATCAAAGCCAGTTTTTTAATATCTTGTCTAGCTGTTGGTTTATAGATTATGGAAAAATTGGCGTTTTTCTTCACGGACGACATTTACTCAAGCTGTGCTGCAAGCTCCTGATGAGTGACCTTTTTAAAACGTGACTTTTCTGACTCTGCACGGTATCGCTATTTTGTGTGACCAATTTAAAACCCCCCAACGTTTCTCTTACAGTATCATTTATTTTTATCACATGTCAGCTTTTGGTGGTCCGGATATGTTTTAGATGGTTTAATATCGGAGAATTTTAACTCGAGACTTTCTTCAACAATTCAATGACCACCCGGAACCGGCCCACCAGTTACTGCATCTGCATCCGATTTCATCCCTCTTTATTAATATTCGCGTGGGCCCATGGCATAGAAGAAATACGGAAAATCTATGCCAACTGTACATCCGGATAATGAAATCTGGATAACGTACAAGTCATTAATAAACATTCATTTTATTTTTGAATGTTTTAATAAATTTAAAAATACTTATGAAGGGGGTAACAAATGGCCGAAACGTTAAAAATGGTTTATTAAATATAAATGACCCTACAAAAGTACCAAGAAAAAATAAATATTTTACTAATGCTTATGAATTTCTTTCTGGACTTATAAGCACTTAAAGTAAGTCGTCGACTTCATGGCTATCCCACATATAATGAACTGAGTTTCATATGAAGCTGATACGAATTGCATAGAAAATATTTATTATAGTTCGAAGATAATATTTGTTAATTAATTTTGCTGATTTATTGTTTTCCTTTTTGAAAAAATTAAACATTCCTGGTAATGTACCAAATTACACTGTTGAATCATTAATTCTGTCATTAATAATTGCATCAAAAAATATCGAGGAGTCATCAGTTTTCCATTGAAATTTTCCATCAATTTTCGGATATACTGCTGGATATATTGTACCTTAACAATTAAAAAAAATCTTGTCGCCACCATTAACTTTTTATTACTTTTAAAACGTATGAATGAATTGTACACTTCATTGGACTTTAAACTTTCAACTTCAGCCGCTAAGCGTGGGAGAATTTAGCTATATATTATTAAAAAAGTCATGTCATCACAGTTGGGTTTTTAGAAGTCGATGATTTCTTCCAACGTAAATAATTTAAAGGTAGTAAATCGTTGATACATCGGCGTTCACCTAACGTATCCGTTCGGAAACGTAATGATCAAAACATATGATTACAAATTGAAGTGAAGTTCTCTATAATGCACGGAAACAAAGTAAAACAAAGCAAACGTTGTTTACATTAAATTTCTACAATTTTAATGGTATAAAGTAAACAGTAATTTACAATATTTTATAAAAATATAATTCTATTTTTGTAATTAAAAAAAAAAGTGAAAATATCCTTAACATAACACAACATATATAATTTGTATTAAAATATTGTAAAAGAATAACATATAGTAAAAATAATAAAATAAAAAACATTTCAGATTCAGCATTAAAACAAAGCTTTTGACCACGGATGGACTTGAATTATGGGTCAACGTTTTGCTTTTGTTAAAATATGACGAGGAAACATTTCGACCCTTAAAACATAAACTATGTAAATTCCGCAAGATCTATTGTACGTTTATTTCGTTGACAATACTTTGAGAGTGACGAGTCATTAGAACGAGGAGACGGTAGACAGTGGGACGCCTATTCTACGGTAAACTGTTAAGCACTATATACACTGCGTTCCCTTATGATTCATCGGCTGAAAAAAATAGGGCTCGAGGGCATCACGTTTAAAGCCGAGGCTTTCTCTGAAAAACCACGACGTTGTGAATAAGCGACCCTTAGAAATGATGTATCTTGACGAACTTTGGTATACAGTCTGGGTTGTGCGTATTTCTAGTGCGACTAAAAAAAAATGATGCTGACATTCATATGCGGTGTCAAGAAACTTTGAACTCTGATTTTGCTAGAATTCAATTGCACCGGCTCTTTTATTTTGTTCTAAACATTAGGGGATATTTCAAAAATCATTTCTTTTCGGAAAAGGGTTAAAAATACTTTTTAAATACCCCATACATAAAATAATTTGATGAATAAAAAATAATTACTATCCTAATATAATAGAATATTTATGAATTAGTATCTTTCTGGGTTATCAACGAAATCAGATCAGCCTCAGATTCTGGAAAGTCTTGTGATTAATTAGGAAATCGTTGCGATGTTGGGGTTCATTTCAGTCAAAACAAACAATCCTTTGGCTACCGAGTACTGATAAGCCATCAATGAATACGTAGCCATGTGAGCTATTTCAAAACCATCAATTCATTTTGACAAATTGATTCCTAAAATCCTTAACATCAAATTGATAATTTAGTTCTTTAAAAAATCGATGAACACTTCGCAAATTCCGTTGTCAAATTGGAGTTTCTCGTATATGACCTCGATGACTGGTGAACGAACCGCTAATATATATAATACAGTGTTTGTGCATACGTGCGTGCGTGCGTGTATGTGATTGTTTGTTGAGAATGTCGTAAATGAAACATTTGTGATATTCTGGAGATAATCTAAGGACTTCATTTGAGAATAACGGAATAGATAAGTTTACAATATAGTTGTTATCCTTTCTTCGGAAAGGCCTTGATTTTTGGAATAATATATATTTTTTTTTAATTGGCATTTCGTTATAGAAATTGTAGAAATGATTAATTATGAAAGGTAAAACAATAAATATTAATCAATACTTTGATTCATTTGAATGATCCTGCATCATATATTATACTTACTACGATTCTGTAATATCTGATCGAGGCTTCGTACATTTCATCTATCTTTTTTAAAAAATAAATTATGCATACACTCTAATTGAAAGTAATATATATTTATTCGGAATAGCTGTAGGTTCTTCATCTCGAATAACAATCCTTTTGTCAAGGATTAATCGAATAAGTTACATTTTTATAAACGTCAATTTTGAAGTATAAAAATTTAAAGTATATAAAATGTATTTTAAAAGAATTTTCCAAGAAACAATAAAAATGTCAATTTTACTATGCAAAGAAATACTCTCGACTCGTCAGTGTCTCGTCATGAAATTTTCCCAAATGAAAGTTAGAACGAAAAAATTAATGCAGCAGAAATGTGAATATAAAGAAGAGCTTTAAAAAATTAATTTTAAAACTAAGAAGCAGAGGAATAATGCTGAAAAAAGGCGTAATAAAAATCATAAAAAAAATATAAAAAAAAATATAAACTCTCTATGTATAATCACTAAAAATAGTCATTCTCTATTATTTAAAAATTACATAATCCATTGTCGTAGTATATTACGTAAAACAACGATTAGAATCCACAACTTCTTCGTTAGCTATGATGTTTTTCTTAATTATTTGCAATATTTTTCTTTAGTGATAATTTGTTATTGCACGTGTTAATTTTAAGGAAGCATAATTTTAAGTGATATACATGTAGTTACTAATATCATCGAACCTCATTGTCAAGGGAAAGTAATGTTGCTACAAGGTTGACGATCTTGACATTACTGAACCTCGGCAGAAGGTTCGGTGCTATTACAGGATATTATTGTTATATAATTGGCACGCGCTAAACGATTGATATAAACAAAATGTTATGTATAAACAAGAAGTTGCTATATGATATACTATCGATAACAATATATTTATTAAATTGTCTACTTTTGGATGCCGACAAGAGAATCATATTACACACCATATGTCGATGATCATATAAGCGATCAAAGCATTTTTCCACTATATAAATTTTTATTATTAAATTCAGATCGCATATGAAGGGGATAAAGGGGATTCATTGTCCGGAAATCGAAGGTCTGATATTCCCTAACTATATAAAGGCGGAATGTGCGGAATGTGCGGAATCCCCCGATTCGGAAAGCAAAGAATGTTTCCGTACAAATTCAAATAAATAAGACAATTAAAAACTGAGTAACGATAATGCACGACATGATTCTTGCCCAGTTTCCAGCAAAGATCGAAGTCTAGTACCAATATATGATCTGATTACAATAATAATAATAAAAGTGCAATGATAAACACCTCTTCATCATCAGGTATATCAGGTACGTATATATATACATAATGATGTCCGAAAAATTATCAAATTATTTAAGAAAATATCACATTCGTATTGTTCATAAATCTATAAATAGAAACAGCAGAAGGGTAAGACAACTAAAAGATAAACTCGAATATGGAAAAATGAGCAACGTTGTCCACCAAATTCCTTGTAAAAATTGTGAAAAAGTGTATATATTGCTCAGACTTGGAAACTAGATCAAAAGAACATCTGCCGCATGTTTAAATGCATTACGAGGGGCCACCTACGAATATTTGGTATGCCATTGATTTAGCCATTCGTACCCCATGCAAGTGTATTTGCATATTCCGTAAGGATCAACTAAAAGTATAATTCGCCATAATTGAACAAGCAATCAGATCAATTTTTTGTACCATACATTTCGTACTCAAAATTATGCGAAAAATCCAAATATTGTTAAACGTTTGCTGGTGGACGCCTTTGTATGTGTACCGATGATTCTGATAAAAATAGTTAATTCAAAAATTTTTCCATGATGTGTATAATTGTGTGATTTCATAATTTGAATGCATGTGTTTGTATCTGTTCATTGTCATTCATAATTAAATGTAATCATTAATTCGTTTATACGATTATGAATTATCGAGTACTGATTCAATTTATTTATTCGTTCTAAAATATAACAGTGCAATCGTTAAATATCATGGTATCTAAAGAATTTATTGATAAGAGCAGATATCTGAAGAAAGATTCCACGAAAATACCTGATAAATAACAGGTAAAATGTCTAATGAATGGCTTTCATTGATGATATTCAGTGTCCCTATACTTCAATTTCCCATACGGAATCGCATGCATAGAAATTTGTCGTGGAATCCCAATATACGAAGATTTTCTTCATTGGGATCAATAAAATTGGTGGATATATTTTAAAGAATTTTGAACAAAAAGAGAGCAGCACAAGTCTCAACTTGAAGGAAAACATTTCTGAGAACATATTAAGTGAAATGATAAACACCAATAAATCGCATTTTAAGATAATGGAGAATAATCAAAAAAACTTGTACAAAACGTTTACATTTGAAATTGACGAACTTGACGTTTTTTTTTTTTTTTTTTTTTTTATTTAAGCAATTTAATCTATTTAAAGATTATTATGCTGACAATAATGTTTATACATACATTTGTTTACATTTGTTTACATAAATATAGCCTATATTATATGAACATGACGTTTTTAATTTGTTGATACAAAAATTGGTGATGATTATATGTATGGCATGTTTATGTATTCGTACCAAATAAATCTTGTCAATGACAATAAAATATTATTTTTTAACAATTTTCTTATGGTCGATCAAGAATTCTCAAATCCGTTTGATAATTGTCGATTTCAATACTAATATAAGATTCAATTATATTTTGTCGTAGCCGAGCGATCGTTGGTAAGGTATAAATTCGTGAAAGAGTTGATGAAACATTATATACCTATCAGATATAAAATGAAAAAAAAACTGCACCGAAAGGACCTCTACTGACGTGAAATAGGGGGAGTTGCGTTGGAGATTCGGTTGTGAAAATAGAACACTAAAAAAGGCGGAGAGGAACGGATATGGGCGGAGATGAAGGTCGTGATTTGACAAAGGAGCTCAAAAAAAAAAGAAGTTTAACGAGATATCTGAGTCACGAGTTGAAAGTATATACACGAGTTTCGCAAGAAAATACATGACCTATAAGATAATATAGAAAAATACATATAGATTTTGGTCTATCGTCGACGGTATATAATGTGAAAATGTAACGAATTTTTATAGACACAATTAAAAATACAATGAAAGCGATATTACATTACATTTTACGCAATTGTACATAAAATAAAAAAATTCGCGTTATCTAGTTTTGCTTGTCATTTCTTAGGTAATTTTTTAGTTACTACAGAAAAAATCAAATAATTCTTGTAATTACAATAATCTATAGAGATTATTAAAAAATAACACTTTTGTCTTTAAAAGTGTGATGTGATTTCCCATGCACATAATGCAGTTTATTCCGAACGATAAGAAAACGATAAGAGAGTTGGCTCATTGGTAGACGCAATTTTCGACGCTATCTTCGGATTGCTATGAATGCAAGGAACCGGAAACCAGATCGTAGTACCAGGTGTGACAATAACGGGTTTTAGTCCTGGTAAGACAGGGGGGTATAGTTCGAAGGGATTGACGCACACCTTGTCGGGCACTGGAGATAATGTATGCAATCTTAAAGTTTCGCTAAATATGAGATAAGGCGTGTCGTTAATAGTCTCTCAGTTGGAATTCCCATTAGAAGCCTGCAAAGCTGCATCGACTTATTCCTGAAATTTGAACTCAACTTCTGGATGAGCTGTCATGAAATTGGCACAAAACATATAAAGTTTAAAATTGAAGAAAAATAATCTGTGTCAGCATTTCTGAATTGGTTATTTCCAATTTATCTTTCCATCCATCATTAATGGGATCATGCCTAGTTTCTTTGTGTCTAGTTTTCACAATAGTCCTTACAACTTTCTCAAAATAATAGATGATACGGTAGCTATATCCCAATTAACTCAATTTAACATGACCTTGATGTTGACAACAATTTTCTTATGTCCATTAATTTCATCAGACAGATACCATCTAACAATTTTTGCATATTTCGACAGAGACGCAATCATCATTTTTGGTGCAAAGGCTGGATTAAGGAGACCTGTGGACAGGAAAGGGAGAGTTTAAAGTTTTTCACGGTTGTATTTTTAATCAAGTTCGGATCTTGAACCACGAATGCCGATCGCGTGAAGTCACAGGATCCGATATACATTGCTCCGGGATAAATATTTTCATTATTTCCTTTACGGTATAATTTAAGCGCTTCATTCGATGTAACTATTCTCTAATATTCCGTATACGTCAGGAAATGGTTTAACGTGCGGAATGCGGGGTTTCGGAAAGAATTTCGAAGGTATACAAGAGGTATACATATACAATGAAGGCACCCACTACATTAGCGATGAAAACATTTGTACGATTCGTGCTCGACAGCATGTTGAATTTATATATCCGATTATTGTAATGGTTTTTGCAACACGTGGAACAGGTATACGGATTTCTGCAGCAACTGGTGTACTCGTGGAATGGCACATAAGGTCGCTTAAGTTAGGAAGAGTGACCATGCAAAAGTTCACGGTTACTTGCAGTTTCTGGTTGATATCACGCCGGGAAAGACTGCTACCAGGAGAAAGAAATACAAGCCTTTCTGCAAGTCACGTACCACTACATACCGCACATGGCAGACATCATCCCTTACTTTTCAAAAGAGGGTAGTTTATACCTTTCAATCATCAGCATTTTTGCAGACATAACAAACTGACCTTTCGTTAGTCGTATTTAAATAATAGTCTGAGTTTATTCTTCTATACGAATGGAAAAACATATCGGAACATTGATGTTAAGGGGGTTCTAAAGTAGAACAGTTACCGACCTAACCTCGAAATATGAAAAATGTAAATTATAAATGATTGAAACGTTTTTTCAAAATTTGGGC